>RCUC01131391.1:0-35912 GCA_003697995.1 Taxidea taxus jeffersonii
TCTCAGTAATTTTTTAAAGAGAAAAAGTGGTAAGGTCTCAAAACACTTTCCTGAAGAGCAGCCCATCATCAGACAGAGAATGTATCCATACCAGAAAATAGTGTTTCTGTAATTCAGGCGAGATTCTAGCTTTGCCTTTTCCCTATCTCCCATTTTCTACTTAGGAAACAGATTTTAGTGTGAGAAGGTGGAGAATTGAGTTAGAGGAACCGAAAAGGAACTTTTGGACTGGAAGGCTTTTAGCCCCATGTGAAAACCTGGGTAGGGTATGGGATGAAGGTCCCAGATCTTCGGCTCCCTGCTCACCTAACTTTTTAGTAGAGGCAGATTGCCACAGAAGGGAGTCCAGTGAGTTGCAACTCTGATTTCTGATTGGCTTAGAGGTGACAACCTAAGTGATTGCTTTTTTTTGGGATGGGGGGAGTAGGCTCCATGCCAAGCTTGGGGCTTGAACCCATGGTCTTGAGATCAAGACCTGAGCTGAAATCAAGAGTCAGATGCTTAACCGACTGAGCCACCAGGTGCCCCAGTGATGGCTGTCAAAAAAAGTGAAGCACCATTTACCAAAAAAAGATTTGATATTAGCTCCCCAAACTGACTTACTATAATAGAGACTTAGCTTAGCTATTGAAATGGTACTAAACTTGAATCTGAGTCTTGAGTGCTATCTTTACTGCCTTGTGGCTTACTGTGTGATTACAAATAAGTCAAATGACCTCTTTGTGTTCCATTTCCCTTTTAGAAATTCGACTAACCATAGGTAAAATTGTATTGGCCAGAAATGCTGACTGGTTTCCTTTGACCCTGGCAATTCCGAAGGAGCTCCAGTTAGCACTTTCCCAAATAAGTAAAATTTAAGTTGAGAGCGTTTTTTTTTTTTTAAGATTTTGTTTATTTATTTGACAGGCAGAGATCACAAGTAGGCAGAGAGAGAGGAAAGGAAGCAGGCTCCCTGCTGAGCAGAGAGCCCGATGTGGGGCTCCATCCCAGGACCCTGGGATCATGACCTGAGCCGAAGGCAGAGGCTTTAACCCACTGAGCCACCCAGGTGTCCCGAGAGGGCTTTTCTTATTACCCAAAGTGAAACAGAAAAAGCAAACAGAGCAATATTTAATGCTAACCCCTAGAGCCAAGTAAGGACAATTACCAGTAGGACAAAGCAGAAATGATTTGGTATACCCAGAGAAGTCTGGGTTAGAGCCAGGGAGATAAGCTAAATGACGGGTGACCACCACTGTTCTCTCTTGGCACATGGTGCTCATCATCCAGGGGTTGGTAAGATTGGTGCTGGAATAGCACAGAGTTGTGTCCAGTCCTGTTCCAGAAATTCTCTTGGCACATGGTGCTCATCATCCAGGGCTTGGTAAGATTGGTTCTGGAATAGCACAGAGTTGTGTCCAGTCCTGTTCCAGAAATAGGCTCTGGATGTAGGCATAGAAAGTAAACAACCCACCAGCTGTTGCCAAGCTGTGTCCCTCCCAGGCAGGCCTGCCCACCAGGACTATTGCTGGAGGAGGGGAAACACCCTGGAGTCACTCCCCAAGGTTGAGAAAAGCTGCAGCCACATGAAGCAGACATTTTCCTGAAAATTCCAAGCCACTCCAACCAGTTTTGGCCCTGCTTGAGTTAGAAGATTCAAGATGGGAAGATTCAAGATGCTATGGCAGTCTTCGGTGTGTGGGAGAGCTGTGTACTTGGACCCAGAAATGAGTTATTGAAGGCATAGATTTGCCTAGGCGATATTTGTTGAGCCCCTGCACTGTGCATCATGTTGAATAGAGCAAAACCACATCTTCCATGTGGAATGGTGGAGGGAGAGAGATGGCCTAGCTGATTAGCACTGTAATGGCTTGGGCTGCAGAATCAAGGCATTAGAGCATGTGCGCAGGAGCTAGGAGAGCCCTGGGCCAGTCAGGGTGGGAGGTAGGAGAGAGGCTGTATTAGGGAAGCTGAGTCCAGAAAAAATGAGTAGTGGTCAGACCGTGAGAATGGAGGGAGAGGAACATGGGGGCATAGCCAAGTCCCCGAAGAGGAAAACGGCATGTACATAGGCCTAAAGGCAGAAGAAGGTATAGAGACTGGAAAGTAGTTTGGTGTAGTTGGGGTCATAAAGGACAAAGGAGGAAGCATCAAAAGGTGAGGTTGGAAACTAAGGCAAGGTCAGGTGTGAAGGCCTTTGTAAGCCATGTTAAGGAGCTTGGATTTTATTGTGGGGGCAAGAAGGAGCTATTGGGTTCATTTTTTTTTTTTTTAAGAATGTATTTATTTTTTCACAAGTAGGCAGAGAGAGAGAGGAGGAAGCAGGCTCCCCGCCAAGCAGAGAGCCCGATGCGGGACTTGATCCCAGGACCCTGAGATCATGACCTGAGCCGAAGGCAGAGGCTTAACCCACTGAGCCACCCAGGCGCCCTCATTTTTTTTTTTTTTAAGATTTTATTATTTGAGGGACGAGGGAGCAGAGGGAGAGAGACAACCAGATTTCACGCCAAGCACAGAGCCCGATGCAGGACTTGATCCCACGGCCCTGAAATCAGGACCTGAGTCGAAATCAAGGGTGGGACGCTTAACCCACTGAGCAATCCAGGTGCCCTACTAATGGGTCATTTTAAGAGGAGCAGTGGCAGGATCAGATTTGGATCTGGTAAGACGGTTAGGGCTGCCATGGGTACCACATGATTAAGTTGATTAGGGAAGCACAGATTCATACTTGGCAATGGTATGTCCAAATGAATAACACAATTAGGTGGCTTGTAGTTTTCCCTTATTTATATTTTCTAGCTTAATTTCTTTGAAGTTACTGTTTCACTATTACAGAACAAATAGAATCCTGTTTGGCAGATTGCAAAGACTGACATGTCAATCTCGTCCCATCCTTTCATCCTACAGTATGATGGGGACACTCCTCACTTGGGACACTGAGTCAGTGTTCCCTCCTGCTCTGTCTACTTGTGTTCTCTCTCTCTCTGTGTGTCAAATAAATAAATAAAATTCTTAGAACAAAACAAAGCAACAGCATGGAAGAAAGAGGTGGCTGACTGACATATGAGTAAGAAGAAACCAACAAAAAATTTAACAAGTTAAAAGGCTACACGTGGGCTCACGTGTCAGTTTAGAATAGCTGGAGACATGGGTGCCTGGGTGACTCAGTGGGTTAAAGCCTCTGCCTTCAGCTCAGGTCATGATCCCAGGATCCTGGGATGGGATCGCTCTCTGCTCAGCAGGGAGCCTGCTTCCCCCTCTCTCTCTGCTGGCCTCTCTGCCCACTTGTGATCTCTGTCTGTCAAATAAATAAATAAAATCTTTAAAAATAAATAAATAAATAAATAAATAAATAAATAAATTTAGAATAGCTGGAGACTATTCCAGACACGGGAGAGTTGTACTCACGGTAAGCTTTCTTCCATAGGCCTCCCTCTGAGGTTCTGAGGAAAAGTGGGAGCAGGGCAGGAAATGGGGGAGGGCTTTCCTCAGTGGTGGCAAGAGCATACAGGACTTGGTAAGGCAGTTGCTAAGGGAAGGCAAAAAGCTTCAGCTGCTTCTGCAATCCTCATAAACCAAAGCCATAAGCCCCTGGGGAAGGGGCAGTGGAGTCTTGCTTCGGGGGAGTGATAAAAGCAAAACTCACCTGCTTCTGGGTGAGGAGTAAAAACCTTTTTGCCCTTCTTTAACACAGCCAAAGATGCATTGCTTCAGTGAGTAAGAACAGAAGCAAAATCCCTCTATCCCAACGGGAAAGCAGGAAACAATCATGGGCTGAAGATTCAAGCAAGGGTCTAGTCTCTAGGGTGGGTGGGGGAGGGCAAGAAACTTGGGCCACCCAAGACCAGCCACAGATATAAGGCAGAATTTGACTTTCAGAGGGAGTGGGGAGAAAGCCTCGCTCTTGCCCTCGGGATGTTGTCTAAGACTAAAGCAAAATCTGGATAACAGGGGCACCTGGGTGGCTCAGTGGGTTAAAGCCGCTGCCTTCGGCTCGGGTCATGATCCCAGGGTCGTGGGATCGAGCCCCGCGTCGGTCTCTCTGCTCTGCGGACAGCCTGCTTCCTCCTCTCTCTCTCTCTGCCTACTTGTGATCTCTGTCTATCAAGTAAATAAATAAAATCTTTAAAAAAAAAAATCTGGATAACAGACACATATCCTCAGCCCCCCACCTCACTGCGTGTCCTGCCCCTCCAGAAGCCTACCAGCACATGGCAAGCAATAACGGTCTATTGCTGATGGAGGGGCAGGCATTTGGGGATGGCTGAGAAGCTGAGGACATAGCTGGAGCCCAGAAAAACCCTCTGACACTCCAGTCCCCACTCTAAGCAGCCCACCACAAAGGAATTCAAAGACTGACATACGGAGGTAATGGTGGGAACGACAAACCCCAAACCCTACCTGACTCCTAACTCGACTGACTGAACCCCACAGATCAACAGAAGAGGCATGCCCACTTCCAGCCATAAATACCATTTACCTCAGTCTCTGCTCTTTACACAGAATGGGCATTCAGTACAAATTTATGAAACATACATGAGAAGGCAAGAAAGAAAAAGAACCCAAACCGTCGTCAAAAGATAAATCAACAGAACCAGACTCCCAGATGACAGATTTTGGAACTACTGGGTAGGGACCAAAATAATAGTGACTAATATGTTAATGGGTCTAGTGAGAAAGGGTGGGCAACTTGCAGGAACATGTGGGGAGTCTCGGCAGAGACATGGAAACTATTAAGAAAGTTAGATGGAGGGACGCCTGGGTGGCTCAGTTGGTTAAGCAGCTGCCTTCGGCTCAGGTCATGATCCCAGCGTCCTGGGATCAAGTCCCACATCGGGCTCCTTGCTCAGCAGAGAGCCTGCTCCTCCCTCTGCCTCTGCCTGCCACTCTGTCTGCCTGTGCTCTCTCTCTCTCTCTCTCTCTCTCTCTCTCTAACAAATAAATAAATAAAATCTTAAAAAAAAAAAAAGAAAGTTAGATGGAAATGCTAGAAATAAAAAACTTGATATCAGAGATGAATTCCTTCAACAAGCTATTCCATAGGCAGGCACAGCTGAGGAAAAAAGCAATGAGCTTGAGAAAGGTCAATAGAAATCATCCAAGCAGAAACACAAAGACAAAAAGGAGTAGGAGTAAGAAAAGAAAAGAAAAAAACAAGCCTCTGAGATTGGTGGGAAAATACCAAACAGTCTAATACCTGCACCATTTGAGTCCCAGAAAGTAAAGAAGGAGCGCATGGGGCAGAACTATTTGAAGAGATGATGGTTACAGCACGAACAAGGACGTGGCACTGAGGGCACAGAGAGATTGGTGTGGGAAGCATGAGGGGAAGAGCCACCGGAACTTGGCATCCGAGTGGAATGAAGCGTGAGGGAATAGGAAGGGGGAGCATGGCACTTGGGTTTGGTAGTGGCGGGTGGTTAGCAAGTGGTGGTGCAGGGATGGCCAGCCTGGCTTAGCCCTCTGCAGAGGCTGTACTCCGTGGATGGGCAGACTGGAGCCACACTCTGGTGGACCTCTGCTCCTTGATGCCCCGCCCACCCCTGGGAGGCTGTGCTAAAGGTCGGTGCACTGCCCGCTGTGAGTCAACGTGTGGCTAAGAGGTATATCCCTTTCCCCACCCACCTATCCCAAGTGCTGCATGTCACAGATTGTTCTGAGGTAAAGGTCTTCTCTTCCAAAACAGGTGGGTTTTCCTCTCTTCGTGCTGACCTGATCGACTTTAAAAAATCAGTTCTTGGGGCGCCTGGGTGGCTCAGTGGGTTGGAGCCTCTGCCTTCGGCTCAGGTCATGATCTCAGGGTCCTGGGATCGAGTCCCGAGTTGGGCTCTCTGCTCAGCAAGGAGCCTGCTTCCCCTTTCATCTCTCTGCCTGCCTCTCTGCCTACTTGTGATCTCTGTCTGTGAAATAAATAGATAAAATCTTTTAAAAAAATCAGTTCTTCTGCAGAGAAGCAGGGAGGGAAGAGGCAGTGGTGGGTGAGAGGGATGGGATCTGCCCCTTCTTCCTCTCTCCCTCCTCCTCCTCTTCTCCTTCTTCTCCTTTCCCCTCTTCTTTTCTTTCTCCTCCTCCTCCTTTCCTCTGTGCAGCCCAACATTTTTATTTTTATTTTTTTATTTTTTTTAAGATTTTGTTTATTTATTTGACAGACAGAGATCACAAGTAGGCAGAGAGGCAGAGAGAGAGAGGAGGAAGCAAGCTGTCCGCAGAGCAGAAAGCCAGATATGGGGCTCGATCCCACGACCCTGGGATCATGACCAGAGCTGAAGGCAGAGGCTTTAACCCACTGAGCCACCCAGGCGCCCCTTTATTTTTATTTTTAAAATATTTTACTTATTTATTTGATACAGAGAGGGAGAGAGAGAGAGAGCACAAGCAGGGGGAGTGGCAGGCAGAGGGAGAGGGAGAAGAAGGCTCTGCTGAGCAAGGAGTCCAATGCAGTGCTTGATCCCAGGACCCTAGGATCATGACCTGAACCAAAGGCTTAATCAACTGAGCCACCCAGGGACCCCAACATTTTAAAAAAAGATTTATTTATTTTAGAGAGAGAGAGAGTGCAGGGGGAGGGGCATAGGGAGGGAGAGAATTCTGAAGCAGACTTCCTGCTGAGCATGGAGCCCCAACTGGGGCTTGATCCCAGGACCCTGAGATCATGAACCTAAATCAAGAGTTGGACACTTAACCGACTGAGCCACCCAGCTCAGCATTTTTATCAATGATTTGGATAAGTGCATAGAAGGCATCTTTACCAAAAATGAGAGGATGGGTAATTGACTAGGCAACAGAATCAGAGTCTAAAATTTTTTTATAGACTGGAATGATGGGACAAAGTATGAAATCAAATAGGGATAAGTAGGAAGCTCTTCACTTAGGATAAAAAAAAAATTTACTCCACAATTAGAAGACAAAAAGTACTACGTACTAGTTTGTTCTAGTGACATAAGCCAGACTCAGTCTAGATTAAGCCCTAGAGGGACATTGATCGAAAAAGACAAAAGTAGAGCAGGCCTCAAGGTCAGCTGGATCCAAGGACTCAGTATCTTCAGTCTCCTCTTTCTTTTACTCTTAACTTTTCTCTATTTCTTCATGTGTAGGTAGAAACCTGGGAGTTCTACACATCATCTCAGTTTAGCAAATCCAGCCCTTCCAACTCCATAAAATAAATCCAAGGAAAGGACTCTGACTGGCCAACCTGGGTTACATGCTCATTGAACCAAGTGCTGTGACCAGGGACAGGATACTTTCACTGGCTGAGCCTAGGTCATGGGCCCAAACCTATGGCTAGAGGCACAGGGTGCTGTGGTTGGCCATCCCACCAGAACCATTTGAGAATGGGAAGTGGGGAGAGTGCTGCTACCTGCAGAAAAGCACAAGGGATGCTGAGAAACCAAAACAACAGATGTTCAGTGTCTTTACAGTCCAATTGAGTCAGTAGTGTTGTATATCTGCCAACATTTGTAATTCTAGGAATCAATAGTGGAAATGTACTTCGGGCTCTAATAGTGTAAGAATACACCCTGCACTGGCCACATGACTCTGCAGCATCATCTGGGTACTAGGAAAGAGGAACACTGACAAACTCATGTTGCTGCCTGGAGGAAGGATCCAGACTGAGGAGGCTCAGAAGACCATCTCATTTGAAGAAAGGTCAAGGCAATACAATGTGGACTGGAAAGAGAAGATATGATAGACATAGTTGGCCTTCAAATATTTGGAGGAGTCTTGAGTAGAAAAATGAAACACTGACATACAACAGACAAACTGGACCATTGAGGGTAAGTTTCAGGGAGGTCAATTACCATTCCTTATAAGGTAAACTTTCTAATAGCTGTCTAAGAATAGAAAAGGCTACCTTGTAAAAGTTAGTGAGTTCCCTGTCATTGGAGGTGTTCAGTCAGGCATCAGAGATGTTTTAAAGAGGATTTCTGTGGGGCGCCTGGGTAGCTCAGTGGGTTAAAGCCTCTGCCTTCGGCTCAGGTCTTGATCCCAGGGTCCTGGGATTGAGCCCTGCATCGGGCTCGCTGCTCAGCAGGGAGTCTGCTTCCTCCTCTCTCTCTGCCTGCCTCTCTGCCTACTTGTGATCTCTGTCTGTCAAATAAATAAATAAAATCTTAAAAAAAAAAAAAAAGGATTCCTGTATATAACAGAAAACTGGATCAGGTGACCCCTAAGGTTCTTTCCAGTTTCATGAAAGTCTATGGTTGGGCACCTGGGTGGCTCAGTTGGTTAAGCAATGCCTTCCGCTCAGATCATGATCCTGGAGTCCTGGATTGAGTCCCACATTGGGCTCCGTGCTTGGCGGGGAGTCTGCTTCTCCCTCTGCCTCTCCCCTCTCATGCTTGCTCTCTCTCTCTCTCTCAAATAAAGAAAATCTTAAAAAAAAAAAAAAGTCTATGGCTGTCCATTGGAGACCTACAGGCACTTGCTGCTAGTAAGTCAGCTTTGGACTCCCCAAAATCTGGGAGGGAGAGCTGGTGAGCTCTCTTTTCCCTCTCTAGATGATAATGACCCCTTCCAATCAGTCAGACACAGAGCCCTCCAACAATTCTTATCTTAGCCCAGCCCTGTGGGGCAGACTCTCTGGCAGGGAGGATCACAGAAAGGCAGTCCTTGTGCTGTTTCATGGCCTCTGAACACCCATCACAAGACAAGGACTGGGATGTAGGCAGTTTATTTTAGGGAGCAGGCAGGAGTAAGGGAGTAAGGAGAATGAGACCAGATAGGGTACACTGAGTGGTTCACTGTGGGTAGTTATGGCTCAGTCCTCCTGGGAATCACTCTGGGGAGACTTAAAGATCACAGCTCAGAAGGCCCTCATTAAATGATGGGGAAATCTGGGCTCTGACTGTACCAGTGTCCATCCCTCCAACCATGGTTGAGGTTTGTCATTTGGGATTGTTAAGCTCCTGCTACTTCCAAGGTGCCCTGCAGAGGCTGAGAAAAGCCTCCTACAGAGAAGGAGAGGGATGGTCTACTCACATTCCTGGACCCAATTCCCTTTTTTTTTTTTTTTTTTAAATTTATTTATCTGACAGAGAGAGATCACAAGTAGGCAGAGAGGCAGAGAGAGAGGGGAGGAAGCAGGCTCCCCACCGAGCAGAGAGCCTGATGTGGGGCTCTATCCCAGGGCCCTGGGATCATGACCTGAGCTGAAGGCAGAGGCTTTAACCCACTGAGCCACCCAGGCGCCCCCAATTCCTTTTTTTTTTTTTTCCTTAAAGATTTTATTTATTCAGAGAGAATGAAAGAGAGAGAGAGATCACAGAGAGAGAAGAAAAAGCAGGCTTCCTGCTGAGCAGGGAGCCCAATGTAGGACTCCATCTCAGGGCCCTGGGATCATGACCTGAGCCAAAGGCAGATGCTTAACCGACTGAGCCAACCAGGTGTATGGCCCACCAAGAACCCAATTCGAAACAGGAGTAGGTGGGTGGGTGGAGTTCTCACACACCAGCAGGATATCCAAGAATTCAACTTGATTCTATCCCTATCTACCCAGAAATTGTAGCAGATTCCACAGGGTGAGGGTTCAGTCCCCCAAGACTGTCCCCCACCCCCCACTTCAGCCAGTCGCAAGCCCCCAGGCTGTCACTTGTGCTTCTGACCAACTGCCAAATATTGGAGTCTCCAGCCACCTCCTCCTTAGGTTCAATTAATTTCCTAGAGCAGCTCCCGGAACTCAGGGAACCACTTCACATTTATCAGTTAATTTTTTTTTTTAAAGATTTTTATTTATTTATTTGACAGATAGAGATCACAAGCAGGCAGAGAGAGATGAAGGGAGGCAGGCTTCCCGCCAAGCAGAGAGCCCGATGTGGGGCTCGATCCCAGGACCCTGGGATCATGTCCTGAGCCGAAGGCAGAGGCCCCAACCAACTGAGCCACCCAGGCGCCCCACATTTATCAGTTTATTAAAGGATGTGATAAAGAATACAAACCAACAGTCAGATGAAGAGAAACGTAAGGGGAAGTATGGGGAAAGGGCCTGAAGCTTCCATGCCCTCTCTAGGCACACTACTCTCCACAGCCTCTGTGTGTTCACCATCTCAGAAGCTCTCTCAACCCAGTCCTTTTGGGTTATTCTGGAGGCTTCACTGCACAGTCACGATTGAGTCCCTGGCCATTGGCTGACTCAGCCTACAGCCCCTCTCCCCTCCCCGGAGGTTCCCACGCTCTAATCACAGAGTTGTTCCTCCTGGCAACCAGCCCCTGCCTTTGGGGTGGGGTGGGGGATCCATAAGTCACCTTCAGTAATAACAAGACATTTCTTTCACCTTTCTGACTCTGATATGTTTTCAGAAACTGTGGATGAACACCAAAGATATTTGGGAAATGTATTGTGGTCATTGGAATGACCAAGTATACATGTCTTATGAATCAGTATAACACAGATGGGAAGGCACGAGCACGCCCGGAAACTGTCTACCACAGCTGCAGCTGGTCACAGAGGTGGGCTGAAGGGATGTGGGGTAGGGTGCCACCAGCATCTGCCCTGGTCCCTTTCCCACCTGGCCCGGGACCTAACAGGGACAGCAGAGGAACTTTGATTTTCACGCTCTAGCCTCTGTGGCCCAGTGGGGTCTCCTGGTTGGCTAAATTGGCAGAGCCTTGTCTGATGCCCGCCCATGAACTCCCTCACTGCACAGTCTGGGCTGAGGGCGCCAGGGCACTGGGCTCTCCGGGCTACCACCTGTTCTATTCTACACCCACATGTGAGCTCGGGACATGATGACATTAGGGACATTGGCTGCATTGTTCACTCTACAATGGTCAAGGCCAGAACTGGTTAAAAGCTGGATGGGCTCCAAGTTTCCTCTGCTGATGGCCTATTATTTCTTAAGAAGCTAAGGCTAAGAATGACCGAGAATTCAAAGACCCTGAGAGACCTCACCCAAAGCCCTGGAGACACCTTGAAGATGGGAAATCAGTGCACTAATGTTAGAGGCAGAATTCCTGGCCAGCATGGAGGACCAATCTGGGTTGGTCTGTGACTCCAGTAACCACTCCTCCAGCCTCCTTGGTCAGAGTTCTGAAACCCTTCTCTCTCCCGTTCCTCTCTCCCTTACCCCCACATTCCTGAGTCAGACTCACTGTCTGTCATGTTAGTTACCTCTCACCAGGGGGCGACATCACCTCTGATGGTCACACCCACCACTACCTAATTCGGCCGTACTTCTTGCCATCCCTGCTCAGTGCTCTGATACCCATTTCACCCCCTGGGAGAAGGGAGGCTGAGCTGTAGTATTTATGGTGAGTTTGTGGTGAAATGGAACCAAGGGCCTCCTTACGGCAAGGAGGGGGTGGGTGTGAGTGTGTGTTGGGGCGGGGTTCAATTTTACCGTTGTTAGCTTAGGGCAAGGCAAATGGCTGGCAAATGTTATCCAGCCAGAGGAAGAGCCTGGCCAGCAAATAGACTGAAACCCATGTGAGATGTCAGAGAGATGAGACAAAACACTGGCTTCGCGCCCTGGCTCAGGGCAAGGCACTTTCCTGGGATGGGAGCGGGGCAGGGTGGGCTGACTCCTCTCACACCTGTCCCATCTTCCCTCTCTTCCTCCCTCAGGCCTTCTCCATTGCTCTTCAGTGGGGGCTCCACTCCCCTTGTGCCTCTCATTGTCTCTTTCTTCCTGTTTCTGTCTCAGACTCTGTTGTGCTTTGTTCATCAGCCCTCAGTCTTGCGTCGTCGCTGAGACTCTGAGACTCTGTCAACCATCTCACTTTTTTTTTTTTCCTCTTCACATTCTCTAGGTCCCTAATATGCTTTGTTTCTCTTTGTCCAAGAGACGGTACCTGTCTCTGACTCGACCTGTTTTTCTGTCTGTCCGTCTGTCCATGTTCCCAGAAGCCCTTTAACTCCTGAACGGAGTGGCTTTTCTGAGAGCAGAGCCTGGGACGGCCACCCAACGTGTGGAGTAGAGGTGGCTAAGGACATTTCCAGCCCAGCAGTCGTCATGGCAACAGCCAGGGCGGGCCAGGCAGGGGACTGCCGAACCACGTGGGCTTGACCTTTCTGCGGGTGTCACGTTTGAGCAGGAGCTGGGGAAAAACAGCAACAACTGCTTCTCTCTGGCCCAGCCCTGGGCCTTCCAGGCTGGGCTGAAAGGAGAGAGTGAGAGAGGAAGAGAGGCGAACTGGGACAGCTGGCCACAGGGTGAGAGGAGAGACGTGCTAGCCGGAGCCATCTAGAGAGACGGCAGGAGAGATGGGCACAAGCACAGGCACGCACACACAGCTGCGGGTTGTCACCAAGACTCCCACTGTGAACTGACCTGTGGAGGGCACCAGACATCATTCCTGGAGGCTCCGCTTGCCCTTCGCCAGTCTCGGCTCTGGGTAGGTGGTTGCAAAGGTCAGTTCCCCGCACTCAGAGCTCCCCTCCAGACGCCTTCGGATCACATGTCACTTTTTCCATATTGCAGAAGCTTCTATTGCTCGAAGGAAAATATGCTAAAAGAGAAAAGAGCCAAATGATTCTTTCAAAAATAGAAATATTATAAATGCGAAAGTCCAAAGAAAGACACTCAAAATAAAAGCCATTCTAATCCTCCCTCTCCTTTTCCCTGCTCTGAAGGTCCCTCCACAGTTGCTTCGCAGGCCTGCCAGGTGAGCGAGGAAAGAAGAGGCTGGGTCCCCAAGGGCACAAGGAGGACTGCCAGATTTTTGGTAGCCTGTGTGTGTGATGGGAGCTTGGACTCACAACACTCCTCCCTGCCCACACGCACCCGTCCTGCTCCTCATCTTTTCCCTATGGGGCAGACACACAGGCACCAGGAAGGGGTGTTCATGGGCATCCCGTTAACCTCAGGACCCCTTAAGAGAGAGGTAGGTGAAGGGTACAGGGCAGCCCAGGTTAGATCCATAGAGAACACAGCTCGCCTATGGATCTCATTTCTACACTTTCAAGCTATGGCCATGCAAAAAATCTCAAGCCTTCTGGGAAACACTGCTATGGAAAACAAGAACCACCAATTGAGAATGAAAAAAAAAAAAGGTCTTGTAGTATACTGAAAATCTATGTGCAGGAAATACATGAAGGGGGCACTCACCAGCCAAGAGGTGGGTGATGACTTAACACACCAGCATTCCAGCCTTCTTCTATTCAGTCAACCCAAAATCCCCTTGGAAAATGGCCCTTGAGCACTCAGATAAGGGAAGGGGAAGTCTTGGGATACTTGGCAGGAGAGGGCACAGCAGACCAAGTGGGCATAAATTAGCATGTTTCCAAAAGGCTATTTGAAATTAGTCCTTTTTTTTTTAAAGATTTTATTTATTTGGGGCGCCTGGGTGGCTCGGTGGGTTAAAGCCTCTGCCTTCCACTCAGGTCATGATCCCTGATCAATGCGGATTGAGCCCCGAGTTGGGCTCTCTGCTTGGCAGGGAGCCTGCTTCCCCCTCTCTCTCTGCCTGCCTCTCTGCCTACTTGTGCTCTCTGTCAAATAAATAAGTAAAATCTTTAAAAAATTTTAAAAAAGATTTTATTTACTTGACAGAGAGATTGAGATCACAAGTAGGCAGAGAGGCAGGCAGAGAGAGGGGAGCAGCCTCCCCGCTGAGCAGAGAGCCCGATGTAGGGCTCGATCCCAGGACCCTGAGATCATGACCCGAGCCGAAGGCAGAGGCTTTAACCCACTGAGCCACCCAGGCACCCTGAAATGACCCCTGATTATGTATGTTTGAAAGTGGTCAGAGTGGTTAGCAGTTGTGAGGCTAACATCTCTTTCTCTGACTCACAGGTTTGTGTGGTGGACCTCCATTTGCAAGTTGATTGACATAACCTCCTAGTTCTGTCCCTACAGAATTATCAGTAACTCTTCCTGCCCCCCCCCTTTTTTTTTAAAGATTTTATTTATTTATTTGTTAGAGAGAGCGAGCACAGGCAGACAGAGAGGCAGGCAGAGGCAGAGGGAGGAGCAGGCTCCCCGCCGAGCAAGGAGCCCAAAGTAGGACTCGATCCCAGGACGCTGGGATCATGACCTGAGCCGAAGGCAGCTGCTCAACCAACTGAGCCACCCAGGTGTCCCTTCCTGCCCCTTTCTTGAAGACAGAGTAGGTTCTGGGAACCTTTGGGTACCTGGGACTCCAGAACAGTGGCCAGAGGGCAGGAGGGAAATGGGTGCCTGGCTGCCCCACAGGAGGCCCAGGCTCCAGCCTGCCACACATGCACGGCACCATCCCTCTCCCCCTCGCGGCAGCTGTGTCCCTGTGCAAGCACAGGGCCTTTTTTTTTCTGCCTAAGCCCCTCCCTCTAGCTCTGCCTTTCCTCCATCAGCCCCTCAACTCACCCCTGGCCCCCCTCCTGCTCAGCACCTGTGCCTGGGACAGCTCCCCAGGGATTTTTTTTTTTTCTTTCCCCTTGGACAGTCTTGGAGCATCAGCACACCTGAAGTAGTGTAAACTGGGGAATGTGAGTCAGACTGGCAACTGCTCCCGCCAGGCCTGTGGCCCCCAGAATCCATCCCTTCTCTTTCCACTCATGCTCTGGGCCAGGCCTGCCTCAGCTTCAGGATCTGGAGGCTCACTGCGCTAAGACAGGCTATCCACTCTTTCATGCCCCTGCCTTTGCTTGCCCCACTCCCTTGGTCATAAATCTCTTTCCTGGTGAATCCGTGTTCTGCTTCAAGACTCAGCTCTAGTGCTACCATACATGTAGAGCTCTCCTCAGTCTACCCCATGCTACTCTGTTTCCCTTAGAATTTGTTCTTACCACTCTCAGAGCAGTCATGTCTCTGTTTCCACATCTGCCTCTCCATGGGAGGGTGTGCTAGAATGGGCTGAATCATACTGATCTGTGGAGCCCCAGAGCTTGGCTCAATGTTGCTCACTGAGTATTTGTGATTGCTGTTGGTCCTCCCCCAGAGTAGACCTGCTCGTGTAGGGTGTGAGCCAGAGAAGGTCTCAGACTCCCCAGAAGCATGGCAATGAGTACTGGGTGACATGGGTCATGCTGCCCCTTACCTACTAGACCACAGGCCCATCCTGACCCAGGTCTTACAGTGCCAGGCTGGCTGCAAGACTGGTTACAGTGCAGGGTACTTCTCACCTCTGGTAAGACCACAGCTTTGGCCCACTGGCACCCCATGGGACGGAGAAGCAACATCTGGCTAGCATCTGGATCCTTGGACAGATGAATCCCATAGTTATTCCCTCGTCCTTTGGCTTTACTGACTCCCCTTGCTGCACGAGACAGAGCCCTCGAGAGTGGGCTCAGAGCGGGAAGAGAGGGCTGGAGGCATCCTTCCTGTCCTCCTCCCTCTCCCTCCTCCTGGTTGGCTGCAGCTGTGCTGTGTGATGGGGAACTGAGCACAGTCTTAATTACCGCTCAGCCCTGCTCATTAGTGCCTCTGGAAGGCAGAGAAGCCCCGAGTTAGGTTGTCTCGGTCAGAGTGGAGGCCAGGGCCCCAGCTTTCCCAGGTGATTGCTAGTCCCATTTTTCAGTGGTTGGGTCTGTGTGACTGTGGATCCCTTTTTGGGCCTCCTGAAGCCGGAGAGAAGGAAGGCTGGGCCCCCTCGGGGGCTCTCGCTCATGTGTACAGAGCATCATGGGGACAGCATATGGTAGAACATGTGAAACTCCAGTGCCATCAGAGAAAAATGAACAAATGATTAAATGAATCAAATGTGCTCAAATCCAGCACACTGATGACTTACCTGCCTTTGGAGGGACTTAAGCAAGGAACCGGGGGCATTGTTCAACCACTCTTTTTTATTTTTATTTTTTTTTGCAGTGAAATGGAAAAAAGAACTGTAAAGTGCTGAATACTGAACAAAAGAGAAGCTGGGTGAAGGAGAGGAGGGGTGGGTCCTGGAAATTATAAATGAAAAGGCCCGGTACAATATCTGGGAAAAGTCCTTTACAATGCCAACTTGTAAACACCCTAGAAGATGATACGAGATAATACATATGAAAGCACTTTTTGAACTGTAAAGGGCTTTGGAAATAGAAGGTATTATTAGGTAATATTTCTGCTCAGTGCAGACTATAGGACAGATGCTGTGGGGAGGCTGGAGATTTATGATAATGACTCATCACCCACAAGGCACTCACACAGTTTAGGCTGCTTCATTTAATTAGTCGGTGCCTCTCATATACACTACTGTGAAGCCTTCGAAGGGGCCTCCCCACCTCCATCTTCTCACTAGTTCCATTCATTTTATATGCCACCGCCAGGTTAATTTTCCTGATGTGGAGCTCTCATCAGATACTTGCAATGATCCTCTCGCCCACTTCACAGAACTTGGAGACCTTGACTTCGCAGTCAAGATCCTCCATGCTATGGTCCCACATGGCTCTCCCAACCTGATTTCCCTCCTTCCACCCTGAAGATGTAGACCCAGGGAGATCAAGTCCCTTAGCTAACACCACACAGACACAAAGTGGCAGATCCCCAAATCAAGCCTTCAGACCCTAGATACCCGACTCCAAAACCATCGCTCTTTCTAGCCCATCACCTTTTCCCTCTGATGGATAAGATGCAATGAAGATCTTTCCCACACAGCACTTTTTCTCTTTGGAAAAAAATTTCCTCAGGACAAACTCCCAGGAGTGGGATTACCAGGTCAAAAGACATTACTATTTTTATGGCTGCATGAATTGACATATGCTCAGCCAAAGGGCTGAGCTGATTTATATTTTAGTCAGTGATAAATACACACAGCTTTCACCAGACCCTCCTTGCCACTGGGGGGTAATCTTTGAATAGATTACTTCTTAAATAAGTTATTTCTTTGTTCTAGTTTGAGTTTTTTTGACTATCGAGGTGGAATATTTTCCATAACTCTATTTACTATGTGTACTTTATCATGTACAGATTACATGTTCATATGTGTGGCTCATATAATTATCAAAGTCTCCATATATCAGAAGCTGCAACCAGATAAAAAGAAAAAGGAAAGGCAATCTTTAAAAAAAGGTATGGTTGGCTCTGTGAGATCAGTGCAGAGGTCCCTATCCAACAAAGTCATGTAAATAAGCTGTACCTTGAGTGAATCTGTAAAACAGAATTGAGGTCAACTGATTTAAAATACAGTCAGCAATTAAAGGGAGCACTTTGGAGAAGGCATTTCCTGACTGAGTCAATACTTTTCCTGACCCCTGTCATGTGTCATAACACTAACATCCACTACTTAATTTCCAAGTCATTTTGGTGACTACACATTTGTCCTGAAACAGCAATGCTTTATTTTTTTATGATGCATTAAAAATTATTTTATTTTTTGACAAGGTCATGTATACACACAATACAAAGGTCAAAAGATATAAAAGGATAGAGAGCAAAAACAACATGGCCCTCCTCCCCTGCCTTCTAATCATCGCGTTTCCCTCTGGGGACAGATGCTATTCCCAATTCCTTGGGTATCCTTCAAGGACATCCTATGCATATTTGAGCCTGTATGTATATATTTTTAATGGAAATGATAACATTCGATATAGCATACAATATGGGCTGATCTGTACTTTCCTGTTTTGAGAACATTCCCTATCAGTATACAGAAAGTTTAAATATGTTTTTAAAACTGGAATATTAAATGGATGTGCCCTACTCGAAGAGAACTAATTAAGCAAAATCTACATATATGAGTCAAAGTTTCAGGAGGTATTTATTTTGCAAACTAAGCCTCTATTTGTATGGAAATCGAAAACTGGGGTGACTGGGTGGCTCAGTGATTAAGGGACTGCCTTCAGCTCAGGTCATGATCCTGGAGTCCCAGGATAGAGTCCTGCTTCAGACTCCCTGCTCAACAGGAGTTTGCTTCTCTCTCTGACCCTCCCTCTTCTCATGCTCTCTCTCTCATTCTCTCTCTTTAAAATAAATAAATAAAATCTTAAAAAAAAAAGAAATCTAATATTAAGCCAACTCCATATATTTCAGTTATGATTTATTTCATCAATATTATGTTAATGTATTTATACAGAAACAGTCTATGAAAAACAAAGGCTGTTTAGCTTAGAAATTATTTACTAAGCAAATAAACTGTTAAAGATTATACTTTGGTCAAAATGACATATCCTGACCTGGTCAGAGAGTGTGATTACATATTTGAAGAAGTTGGTTCTATATTCATGTGATATTATAGGAGATGCCTTTGCCATTAAATTAATAATATTAGGATGTAAAAATCAGTTGGTAATTGCTTAGAGTAGAGAATAGGGGAAACTCACTGCACAAGGATCTGAGGTAACAAATGTTCTGTACTTTGATTGGGATGGAATTAAAAGTGTGTATATATTTGTCAAAAAAAAAAAGAGAATAAGTTGATTCTATGTAATTCTTGTATTTTTTAAAAAGATTTTATTTTATTTATTTGATAGAGAGAGAGAGAGACAGCAAGAGTGGGAACACAACCGGGGGGATGGGAGAGGGAGAAGGAGACATCCCCCTGAGCAGGAAGCCCAACTTGCAGCTCTATCTTAGGACCCCGGGATCATGACCTGAGCTGAAGGCAGATGTTTAATGACTGAACCACCCAGGTGCCCCCTAATTCTTGTATTTTTAAAAAAAGATTTTATTTATTTATTTGAGAGACAGAGAGAGAGCACAAATGGGGGAGGAGCAGAGGGAGAGGGACAAGGAGACTTGTGTTGAGAATGGAGTGCGATACAGGGTTCAGATCCCAAAATCCAAGATCATGACCTGAGCTGAAATCAAGAGTTGGATACTTAAATCGACTGAACCACCCAGGCGCCCCTGTGTAATTCTTGTATTTAAAACAAACAAACAAACCCACAAATGTAATCATTCCAAATGTAATAATTCTACCTGTGCAGTTTGCAATCTGTTCAACAAACATCAACAGCTCCCAGCTGTTGATAAAGGAAGGGCTCTTGGTGCTAGCTGACATGAGATGTGCAGTCCGGGGTCATCAGGACTTGTTGGTAGCATCCAGCCCACCAAGGCTCTGGGTCCTAACATGGCACAAGACTAGATTTCTGCCATGGATCGCATCAAAGCGTTAGGGCATGCCCTACAAATATCCCCAACTTTTTCCAGTCACTGACCCTGGGGGGGGGGCAATCTATGGGTTTATTAAAAACTGTCCAGTGCTTTCAGCCTATGCCATCTTTATGGCTGTGAGTCTCATGTGTTTACTACCTACGTGTAAAGCAGCTTTTACCGTTCATGCCGACCTTACTTTGGAGCAGCTGAACTGGCACTCTTTGTGGAATGAGCCATTGTTAATCCTATCTGTGCTTGGTATGAGCTTTTAAACTTTGATCTTTTCTCTCCTTGGAATTTATGTTCTCAGACTTAGGGTCTTAGCTCTTCTAATGCCTGCTTTCTTTTTTTAAATAATATTTTATGTATTTATTCAACAGAGACACAGTGAGAGAGGCAACACAAGCAGGGAGAGGGAGAGGGAGAAGCAGGCTATCGCGGAGCAGGGAGCCCAACACAGGGTTCGATCCCAGGACCCTAGGATCATGATCCAAGCCGAAGGCAGACGTTTAACAACTGAGCCACGCAGGCATCCCTAATGATTGCTTTCTAATTGTAAAGTTAGAATGTATCATACAAGGAAGTTGATTCCTTCATTTGTTCATTCATGCGGTTTTCACTTTCATTTCCTCCAAATCTTTGCTCAAATATTATGTCCTCAATGTGGCCTACCCCAATAACTACCCAATAACTCTATTTAAAATGGAAACACTTGCTCTTCCTGTACCCCCTATAGTCATGACTGTGCTCCGTTTTCCCATGTTATTTAGCACCTTTTCTTTTAAGATTTTGTTTTATTTCTTTGTCAGAGAGAATAAGTAGGGGAGCAGCAGGCAGAGGCAGAGGCAGAAGAAGGCTCCCTACTGAGCAAGGAGCCCAATGTGGGACTTGATCCCAGGATCCTGGGTTCCTGACCTGAGTTGAAGGCAGACACTTAACTGACCGAGCCACCCAGGTGTCCCAGCTTAGCAACTTCTAACACAATATGTGCTTTTCTTATGTACGTGTATGTTCTTTTTTTAAAAAAATATTTATTTATTCATTCATTTATTTATTTAAGATGTTTGTTTGTTTATTTATTTATTTATTTTTATTTATTCGACAGACAGAGATCACAAGGAGGCAGAGAGGCAGGCAGAGGGGGCAGGGGGAAGCAGGCTATCTGCCGAGCAGAGAGCCCGATGTGGGGCTCAATCCCAGGACCCTGAGATCATGACCTGAGCTGAAGGCAGAGGCTTAACCCACTGAGCCACCCAGGTGCCCATTTTTTAAAATATTTATTTATTTATTTGACAGAGACAGAGAAGTAGGGAGAGAGAGAGGGAGCACAAGCAGGGATAGAGTGAAAGGGAGAAGCAGGCTCCCCACTGAGCAGGGAGCCCTATGTGGGGCTTGATCCCAGGATCCTGGGATCATGACCTGAGCAGAAGGCAGACGCTTAACCAACTGAGCCACCCACAAGCCCCCTGTATGTTCTTTATTGTACATCTCACTAGGCTTAGGACGTAAGACTCTTCTCTGAGATCTTTGGGCCTCTCACATCTGAAAACCCCAGCAAACTCTTGGGTCCGTCATGCTGTCAGTGGGCAGAGCCCCCTTCCCAGGCAAAGGTGTGGGGTGTTGTGCCCCCCATTCCAGGTTGTGTGGAGGGAGGGGCTGAGATGGCATCACCCAGAGGAACCTCCTGTTTGGGGACTAAAATCCTGAAGGTGTAGGGCCCCAGGGTTTTGGGGATGCCGGAAGCGTGTCCACTAGAGCTGAGCTTTCCCGGAAAACAAATGGGCTCTCAAGGGAAAGACACTTAGCTGGCCTGCTGGCTCCCCACTCGGGACCTGTCGAAAATATTTCTTCAAACCCCTGACAACTGAGGACCAGTCTACAAGTGCTGGAGCCAGAAGTGGTTCAACAAGTCTGTCCTTGGAATTCCCAGGCTTAAAGCCACGGTTGTACAAGGAATGCTAAGGGGGCTGCTTTGTTTGGCAGAATGAATTCTATGCTGAGGGCCTGGGGCAGTGACTGGAGCAGCGGCCTCAGCGCTGGGAGGATGGAAAGGGTTTCTCATTAGCGCGTGGACAGGGTCTGCACACGTCGGCAGTTCATAAACTCCCCCGCCATCACCAGGCTAGCAGTCCTCTCCACACCTTCCTCGGTCCTTCTGAGTTACCCGATCCAACACAAGGGCAAGCGCAGGCGGAACAGATGGCACACGTGAAGGAACTCAGCACCATTCCAGACCGCACAACTGGTCTGGTTCTGGCCTAGAGACCCAGGACTGTACCCAAGTCCTGGGGTTACCAGTGGCCTCGCCCTTGCTGTTCTTTCCTTCACCCTCTTGCGCCCCTTCCTCCCTGGCTCTGTTACTTGTGACCTCTGTGATTTGGAGGAATTAGTCTCTCTGGGTGGGTCCCCTCATCTGTAAACAAGATAATGATACTGTCTTAGAGACCGTGGGTGTAGAAGTACACAACTAACCGGAGCGAGTGTTAGCAGTAGCTGGAGCTCACCCATGGGAACAGCTAGAATTTGACCTCTCTTAATTTGTACCCTAGAAGTGCCCTGTGCTGAGGGTTGTAAGCTGCTTAGTCAGTATCAATGGCCAAGGCTGATTCCTATTGAAAAATTTATTGCCCAGGGTGCCTGGGTGGCTCAGTCAGCTAGGCATCTGCTTTTTGCTCAGGTCATGATCTCAGGGTCATGGGATCGAGCCCCATGTGGGGTTCTCCGCTCAGTGGGGAGGCTGCTTCTCCTTCTCCCTCTGCCTGCCTCTCTGCCTACTTGTGCTCTCTTTCTCCATCAAACCAATAAAGAAAACCTTAAAAAATTAAAAAAAAAAGAAAAGAAAAGGCTATTGACCATTCTCACCTATCAGTTTGATAATATGACCTACAGACCACAGGGAGTAGAGTCCTCTCACACACTAGTGGTAGGAGAAAAAATGGACACAAACTTATTGTCTGGGAACAACAGTGAGAAATATTCAGCACATTCTCTTTAATTAAGCAATTCTCATTGGAGTCTATCAGAAATATTCACAAATGTGCACAAGGTCACATGACAAAAGCACTCATTGTAACATTATTTAGAAGAATAGAGAAGTATATTGAGGCAATCTGAATGTCTAAAATTAGGGAACTAGAAATTGTGGAGTTCTGATGCAGCCGTGTTTGGGGTACCATGCAGCCATTAAAAATAATGACAGATCCCAAAGCAATCTACAGATTCAACGCAGTCCCTATCAAAATTCCAATGGCAAAAAAAAAAAAAAAAAAAAAATTCCAATGGCATTTTTCATGGAAATAAAAACATCCTGAAATTTGTAGGAACCACAAAAGACCCCAAATAGCCTAAGAAATCTTGAGGAAGAAGAACAAAGCCAGAAGAATCATACTCCCTGATTTTAAACTACATTACAAAGTGACAGTAATCAAAACAGTCTTGTATTGACATAAAAACAGACACATAGATTAGTATAGCGGAATAGAGAATCCACAGATAAACCCATGCACATACAGGCAATTAGTTTATGACAAAAGGAGCCAAGAATATGTAATGGGGAAAGGTCAGTCTCTTCAATAAATGGTGTGGGGAAAACTGGACAGCAACATGCAAAAGAATGAACCTGGACCACTATCCTACACCATACACAAAAATCAACTTGAAACGGATTAAAGACTTGAACATAAGACCTGAAACCAAACATGTTTTCCTGGAAGAAAACAGGCAGTAAGCTCTTTGACATCAGTCTTGGCGATGATTTTTTCAATATGACACTGAACACAAAAGCAACAACAGCAAAAATAGACCAGAGGGACTACATCAAACTAAAAGGCTTCTGCAGAGCAGAGGAAACCATCCACAAAATGAAAAGGCAACCTACAGAATGGGAGAAAATACTTGCAAATCATATATCTGCATAAGAAGTTAATACCCAAAATATAGAAAGAAATACAACTTACTAGCAAATAATAAACAATCTGATCATAAAAGCAGCAGAGGAACTGAATCGACATTTTTCCAAAACAAACATACAAATATCCAACAGGTACATGAAAAGTGAGCCCCCGACAGGTGCTTGCTATCACTAACCATCAGGGAAATGCAAATCAAAACAACAGTATCTTACACCTGTTAGAATGGCTGTCATTCAAAAGACAAGAGATAACAAGTGTGGGAGAGGATGTGGAGCAAAGGGAACCCTCTTGCACTGTTGGTGGAAATGCAAATTGGTGCAGCCACTATGGAAAACGGGACAGAGTTTCCTCAAAAAATTAAAAATAGAACTGCCATATGACCCGACAATTCCATTTCTGGGTATGTATATATCCAGAGGAAACAGAATCACTATCTCCAAAAGATATCTACACCATCTATACCCCCATTTTCCTTTTTTCCCCCCCATTTTCCTTTTTTTTTTAAACCAAGCTTCCTTTTATTTTTTTAAAATTTAATTTAATTTAATTTTTTTTAAGATTTCATTTATTTATTTGACAGACAGATCACAAGTAGGCAGAGAGGCAGGCAGAGAGGAGGAAGCAGGCTCCCCGCTGAGCAGAGAGCCCGATGCGGGGCTCAATCCCAGGACCTGGGATCATGACCTGAGCCAAGGCAGAGGCTTCAACCCACTGAGCCACCCAGGCGCCCCTCCCATTTTCCTTTCTTTAAAAAGATTTATTTAGGGGGGCCTGGGTGGCTCAGTCGTTGGGCATCTGCCTTTGTCTCAGGGCATGATCCCAAGGTCCTGGGACTGAGACCCACGTCAAGCTGCCTGCACTGCAGGGAAGGCTGCTTCTCCCTCTCCCACTCCCCCTGCTTGTATTCCCTCTCTTGCTGTCTCTCTGTCAAATAAATAAATAAATATTTTAAAAAATGAAGATTTATTTATTTATGTGAGAGAGAGAGACAGAGTGAGTGAGTGTTTTGGGGGAGGGCCAGAGGGAGAGAGAGACTGATGCAGACTCCCCATTGAGGGCGGACCCTGACTCAGGGTTGGATCTCAGGACCTGAGCCAAAATGAAGTTAGACACTTAACTGACTGAGTCACCCAGGCACCCCCACACCCCCATTTTCATTGCAATCTTATTTATAATAGCCAAGACAAAGAAACAACCTAAATGTCCATCAACAGATGAACGGATAAAAACGGTAATATTTATCTATACAGTGGAATATTATTCAGCCACAAAAAGGAAGGAAATCTTGTCATTTGCAACAACATGGATGGACCTTGAAGATATTATGCTAAGCAAAATAAGCCAGAAAGGAATACAAAAACTGGATCATTTCACTTATATATGGGATCTAAAATAACAAACTCACAGAAATAGAGAACAGATTGGTGGTTGCCACAGCCAGTGGGTAGGGAGTGGGGGAAATGGGGAAAGGGGGTCAAAAGGTACAAACATCCAGTTATAACGTAAATAAGTTCTGGGGATGTAAAGTACAGCATGGTGACTACAGTTAACAATACTGTGTTGTATATTTGAAAGCTGTTAAGAGAATAAATCTTAAGAGTTCTCATCATACACATAAAAAAGTTGTAACAATGTGAAGTGATGGGTGTTAACATGGTAATCATTTCATAATATATATCTATATCAAGTCATTACATTGTATACTTTAAACATAATACCATGTTATATATCAATTCTATATCAACAAAACTGGAAAAAATAGAATTCCAATCTGGCTCCTGCTTAAAATCCCACAATGACTTCCACGACTCTTTGCATGACCTCCACGACTCTTTGCATGACCTCCAATGTCCTAGGTGTTCAGGGCCTATCTTCTTCAGCCCTGTCTCACCTCCCACATGTTGTCTCTCAAGCCCAACAAATTCCTTTTAGTATCAGCTATCACAAACACGTAGATCAAAAATAATTGTACCAATCTAGTACTTTTTACAGATCCACCACAGAAAGTAAAACTGAAAAATGTTTTAACCCATCGGGGAGAAAGATTCTATGACTTAAATTCATAACCCCGCTTTTGCCTACTTCCCTAGCCTTAGGAAACCTGCTCATTGCATCCCACCCAATAATGGTGTTAGAAATAGCTAGAGGTACTGCGATCAATTCCATATTTATCTGAGCAGAAAATGCATTAAAGTGCTAACTGTGCTAAAGTTTTACAATGATGGAAAAAATAATGACAGATCATTATGTATTGACATGGAAAGATTTTATGCTTTTAAGCAAAAAACTACAAATTGCCAAATTATTTTTTTAGTGATCTCAAAGTGCCCAGCATAGAGTAGGTCATCAACGAATACTTACTGAATTGAAAGAATATGATCCCAGTCTGTTTAAAAGAAAAAAATATTACCACCCAACACACACTCAGAAATAAGTCACCATCTGCCTAAAAACGTTGTTCTGAGGACAGGGCCACTGCCAACGGTGTTTATCCCTGGGTCTGGACAACTTTCCTTGGCTCTCGTCTACACAGCCCTCATGATGGGAGGTAAGGTCACAGTGGCCAGCCCGAGCATACACACCACACAGCTCACAGGAATTGTTGTTGCTGGGGATCTTCCATTCTGCTCTCTTGGAAAAGAACATGGAAGCCCAGCCACTCCCAACCACTGTTCAAGGTAATTTACAGGGTCAGGCGAAAAAAGCTCAGGACAAGACACGCAATTATTGGGGTGCCTGGGTGGCTCAGTGGGTTAAGCCTCTGCCTTTAGCTCAGGTCATGATCTCAGGGTCCTGGGATTAAGCCCTGCATCCCTCTCTGCTCAGCAGGGAGCCTGCTTCCTCCCTCTCTCTGCCTGCTTCTCTGACTACTTGTGATCTCTCTGTCAAATAAATAAATAAAATCTTAAAAAAAAAGAAGACATGCAATTATTTAGGACACTGTTTTGTTTATACCTAAGGAGAGACACCAGAGTATGAACCCTCAAGGGCCTGGGTCTTGGGTGGGCCAGACATTGTGGGTGGATGGCTTCTAAGGTTTGGAGAACCCATGCCCTGAGCAGGGATCATGCTCCAGTAGCTGAATTTGGGTCTCAGGTATCTATGCTCAAAGTTCAGGGAGAGACAAGGAGTTAGGCAGGTCAGCCTGGACGACTGTGTGAAATCTCGGTGGCACTAGGGCGAGGTCAGAGGAGCATCTGGGTGTGAGTTAGAGGTCACTGGAGAGCAGGAGGGTTGGTTACAGGGGCCTGAAAAGGCTGGGTGGGCCTCCCTGGGATTCTGGAAATGGGTACAAAACAGTATGATGGCTTTGGAATATTCAGGAGGAATCTGTCTAAATTTAGGAGACATAAGGGAGTTGAGGAGACTTTTAGAGGAAAGGTCACAGTTCATCTCCTATCTTCCAGGATGATGTTTGTCTTAGTCTGCTCAGGCTGCTTTCACAAATTACAACAGGCTGGGTAGCTTAAACAACAGGTATCTCTCCTAGCATTGGAGGCTGCGTAGTCTAAGATCAGGTTGCCCATATGGCTGGGGTCTTGGTGAGGGTCCTAGTCCTGGCTTGCTGGAAGTCACCTTCTTTTTTTTTTTTAAGATTTTATATATTTATTTATTTGTCAGAGAGAGAGAGAGGGAGAGAGAGTGAATGAGCACAGGCAGACAGATTGGCAGGCAGAGGCAGAGAGAGAAGCAGGCTCCCTGCTAAGCAAGGAGCCTGATGCGGGACTCGATCCCAGGACGCTGGGATCATGACCTGGGCCGAAGGCAGCCACTTAACCAACTGAGCCACCCAGGCGTCCCTGGCAGTCACCTTCTTGCTGTGTTCTCACCTGGCAGTGGTGGCTAGGGGGAGGTGAGCACATTCTGGTCTCTCTGTCTTCTCACAAAGACACGAATTCGACCATGAGGGTCCTCACCTTCATGACCTCATCCCAGCCCAATTGCTTGGCCAAGGCCCCACCTCCAAATACCATCCCATTATGGGGTTAAGGCTTCCATATATGAATTTGAGGGAGTACACAAACAGCCAGTCCACAAGAAGGGCTGTGTGAGTGCAGGGCAGCTGTCCGGCCTGCTTACAAACTCCAGGCCAGTCAAAGCAAAAATCATGCTGGGGCCACAGGTAAGGGTGAAGAGATAAAGGTCAACTCCAATTCCATCCAGGCACTCAGAGGCAAGGCAGAGCCTAAGTGTTTCCCCACCATGCTCCACGGGATCAAGGCCCTTCAGAAGGTGAGGCCTAGAGGTGACCATTAGCAAGGCAAGACCTTGGCAGGGGACAGCCAGAGGGACCTCTCAGGACTTTAGATCAGGATTGTAAGGGGGCTGGAAATCTGGAAGCCTGGGGTGGCAGGGGGGGAATCTCGGACTTACAAGCCAAGACTTAACTTGTAAAGTCCATCAAAACTCTGCTTGCAGGGACGCCTGGGTGGCTCAGTTGGTTAAGCAGCTGCCTTCGACTCAGGTCATGATCCCAGCGTCCTGGGATCAAGTCCCGCATCGGGCTCCTTGCTCGGCAGGGAGCCTGCTTCTCCCTCTGCCTCTGCCTGTGCGCTCTCTCTCTCTCTCTCTCTAACAAATAAAAAACAAAAACAAAAACAAAAAAACTCTACTTGCACATATGCTATCACATTAGATTCTTAGAACAATACAGAGCCATTTACTAATTTATTGATTATAAATCCTTATGGTCTTTTTAAGTTTTTAATGAAAACTCATTTCTAATATTCATTAGGATAATCAGTGAAGTGCCTGAGACAGAGAAGTTACAGAGATGCCTGAAGCTCTTGTAATAGCCACCTCTTGAGTATGGACTTATTTTTTTTTTTAAAGATTTTATTTATTTATTTGACAGACAGAGATCATAAGTAGGCAGAGAGGCAGACAGAGAGGGGGAAGCAGGCTTCCTGCTGAGCAGAGAGCCTGATGCGGGACTCAATCCCAGGACCCTGGGACCACAACCCCAAGCCAAAGGCAGAAGCTTTAACCCACTGAGCCACTCAGGCGCCCCAAGTGTGGACTTATTTTTTAATCAACTTTATTGAGGTATGATGTACATAAACCAAAACGTACCCATTTTAAGTATATTAATTTAAAGGTATATCAGGTACATTAAAAGCAGCTTGATGAGTGTTTCCAAAGGTATACACACATACAATGACCACTCCAAAGAAGAAGGAGGAATATCTCCATCACCTCAGAAAGCTCCCTCAAGCCTCTTTGCAGTTGGTCCTCCCTCCCCGTTTGTCCCCAGGAAACCACTGACCTATTGTAATGATAGCTTAGTTTTGATTGTTCCAGAATTTCACATAAATGAAATCATCTAGTATGTACCCTTTTGTGTTTGACTTCTTTCATTTGGCATACAGTTTTTAAGATTCATGCATGTTGTGTGTATCAGTAATTTCTTCCTTTAAATTATTTTTTAAAAAGACTTTATTTATTTGACAGACATAGATCACAAGTAGGCAGAGAGGCAGGCAGAGAGAGGAGGAAGCAGGCTCCTCGCTTAGCAGAGAGCCTGATGCAGGGCTTGATCCCAGGACCCTGGGATCATGATCTGAGCCGAAAGTAGAGGCTTTAACCAACTGAGCCACCCAGGCACCCCTGTTCCTTTAAATTATTGACTTATTTTTAATTTGTATTGACTGTGC
This sequence comes from Taxidea taxus jeffersonii, assembly GCA_003697995.1. NCBI lineage: Eukaryota > Metazoa > Chordata > Mammalia > Carnivora > Mustelidae > Taxidea > Taxidea taxus. The sequence goes on from RCUC01131391.1 coordinate 28,477, forward strand.
TGCAATTTATTTACCTATTCTCCAGTCAATGGATATTGGATTGTTTCTGAAGGAAGGAAGACAGGAAGGCTGATTGGTTTCCAAAGCAGTTGTGCCATTTAATACTACTACCAGCAGTGAAAGAGAGTTCATTTGCTTCATATCTTCACCAGTGCCTGTTATTGTCAGTCTTTGAAGTTTTAGCCATGCTGGTGGGTGTGTATCCTATCATGGTCTTTTTTTTTTTTTTTTAAAGATTTTATTTATTTATTTGACAGAGAGAGTGAGAGAGCACAAGCCGGGGGAACAGCAAAGGGGGAGGGAGAAGCAGGCTCCCCATCAAGCAGGGAGCCCAATGTGGGGCTCGATCCCAGGACCCCAGGATTACGACCTGAGCTAAAGGCAGATGCTAAACCATCTGAGCCATGCAGGTGCCCCTATCATGGTCTTAATTTGCATGTTCGCTAATGGCTAATGATACTGGGCATATCTGCATTTGTTTATTGGCCATTTTTGTTTATCTTCTCTTTTTTTAAGATTTCATTTATTTCTTTGCGAGAGAGCAAAAAAGAGAGCTTGCATGAGCAGGGGGAGGAGCGAGGGAGGGGCAGAGGGAGAGGAACAAGCAGACTCCCTACTGAGTGGGGAACCTAATATGGGTGACCCTAAAATCCTGGGATTATGACCTGAGCTAAAGGCAGATGCTTAACTGACTGAGCCACCCAGGTGTCCCTGTATATCTTCTTTAATGAAGTATCTGTTCAAATCTTTTGTCTTTTTTTTTTAAGATTTTATTTATTTATTTGACAGAGAGAGATCACAAGTAGGTGGAGAGGCAGGCAGAGAGAGGGGGAAGCAGGCTCCCCACTGAGCCCAGAACCCTGAGATCATGACCCAAACCGAAGGCAGAGGCTCCCCACTGAGCCACCCAGGTGACCTCTTTTGTCTATTTTTATACTGTATTTAAAAAAATTCATTTAGCAATTTTTTACTGAAGTGATTGAGGTAATCGTGGTTGTTTCCTTTTTTTACAAGTAAGGAAAGTAAGTTCCGAGGAGAAGGCTTACCTAAGCTTTCTTAAAGAAGAAAACCAGCATTTGTGGTAGCAACCCCAAGTTATTCTTCCCAACTGTTCTGCACAGGGAGGGTCTGATATCCTCTAGCTATGCCAAGTGACACCCATCTACTTAGGAGGCTTTATTCAAGGTACCTATATATTTGAAACTGATCTAGAACCATCTGATATTTTAGCTTCCTGCCTAGTAAAAATAAAATAAAAAATCAGACATGTACTTAATTAATAGAAGACACCCTATGTTCATAGATGAAAAGACTTAATATGGTTAAGATGCCAATGCTCCTCAAATCAATCTACAGATTCAACATAACCAATATCAAATTAATATGGTTAAGATGCCAATGCTCCTCAAATCAATCTACAGATTCAACATAACCAATATCAAAATCCCAGCTGAATTTTTTTATAGAAATTGAAAGGCTGATTCTGAGACTCATATGGAAATTCTGGGGACCCAGTGTTGCCAAAACAATCTTGAAAAATAACAAAGTTGGAGGATTCATGCTTTATGATTTCAAAACCTACTATAGGGGCGCCTGGGTGGCTCAGTGGGTTAAAGCCTCTGCCTTCGGCTCAGGTCATGATCCCAGAGTTCTGGGATCGAGCCCCTCATTGGGCTCCCTGCTCAGCAGGGAGCCTGCTTCCTCCTCTCTCTCTGCCTACTTGTGATGTGATCTCTGCCTGTCAAATAAATAAATAAAATCTTTAAAAAAAAATTAAAAAAAAACCTACTATAAATTCATAGTAATCAAGACAAGGTGGTGCTGGCATAAGGACAGACATAGAGCAATAGATAGAATTAAGAATCCTTAAGTAGGGGGACACCTGGGTGGCTCAGTTGGTTAAGCAGCTGCCTTCGGCTCAGGTCATGATCCCAGCGTCCTGGGATCGAGTCCCACATCGGGCTCCTTGCTTAGCAGGGAGCCTGCTTCTCTCTCTGCCTCTGCCTGCCAATCTGTCTGCCTGTGCTCATTCTCTCTGACAAATAAATAAATAAAATCTTAAAAAAAAAAAAAAAAGAATCCTTAAGCAGGGGTGGGTAGCTCAGGTTAAAGAGGTTAAAGCCTCTGCCTTTGGCTCAGGTCGGGCTCTCTGCTCAGCAGGAGCCTGCCCCTCCCCCCCCCCCCCCCGCCCCCACCGTCTGCCTCTCTACTTGTGATCTCTGTCTGTCAAATAAATAAATAAAATCTGGGTGGCTCAGGCTCAGTGGGTTAAGACTCTGCCTTCGGCTCAGGTCATGATCTCAGGGTCCAGGGATCGAGCCCCGCATCAGGCTCTCTGCTCAGCAGGGAGCCTGCTTCCTCCTCTCTCTCTGCCTGCCTCTCTGCCTACTTATGATCTCTGTCTGTCAAATAAATAAATAAAATCTTTTAAAATAAATAAATAAATAAATAAAATCTTGAAAAAAAAAAAAGAATCTAGAAGTAAACCTTTACGTTTATGATCAGTTGATTTTCAGCAAGGGTGCCAAGACAACTCACTGAAGGAAAGAACAACCTTTTCAACAAATGTCACTGGGACCACTAGGTTACAAAGGAATGGAGTGGATCCCATCTCACACCATAAATACCATATATTTCTTGTAAGAAATACAGGAAGAAATCTCTGACCTTGGAGTGGACAAAACACATGTAACAGAAGAACACAACAGATAAACTGAACTTTATCAAAATTAAAAACTTTTGCGCTTTGGGGCACCTGGGTGGCTCAGAGGGTTAAGTGACTGCCTTCCGCTCAGGTCATGATCCTGGAGTCCTGTGATCGAGCCCTGCATTGGGCTCTCAGTGGGGATTCTGCTTCTCCAGCTCCTTCTATTGCTCCCCTCCATCTCTCTGTTAAATAAATAAATAAAATGTTTTTTTTAAAAAGCCTAATACTTTAAAAAAAGCGCACACTTTTGTGCTTCAAACAGCACTATCAGGAGAGTAAAAAGACAACCTAGAGAATGAGATAAAATAATTGCAAATCAGAAGTCTGATAAGTGGCTTGTATCTAATGTATATAAAGAACTCTTACAATCCAGTATTAAAATGAGAAATAATCCAACTAAAGAATGAGCCAAGGATCTGAATAGACATTTCACCAAAGGTATGCAAATGACCCCTAGCCATCACAGAAATGCAAATCAAACCACAATGAAATACCACTTCACTCCTAGTAGAATGACTATGACCAAAAAGACAGATAACAAGTGCTTGGCTTAATAGCCCAAAGGAGGAAACAACCCAAATATTCATCAATTAACGGACAAGTAAAATTTCATACTGTAGAATATTATTTAGCAACAAAAAGGACTTAATTACTGGTTATGTGACTACATGGATGAATCTTCTTTTTTAAAAGGATTTTATTTATTTATTTGACAGAGAGAGAGAGAGCACAAGCAAAGGAAGCAGCAAAGGGAGAGGGAGAAGCAGACTCCCCATTGAGTAAGGAGCCTGATACAAGGCTCGATCCCAGGATCCAGAGATCATGACCTGAGCCAAAGGCAGATGCTTAACTGACTGAGCCACCCAGATACCCCAACATGGATGAATCTTGAAAACATAACGTCGGGGTGCCTGGGTGGCTCAGTGGGTTAAAGCCTCTGCCTTCGGCTCAGGTCATGATCCCAGGATCCTGGGATCGAGCCTCACATCAGGCTCTCTGCTTGACAGGGAGCCTGCGTCCTCCTCTCTCTCTCTCTGCCTACTGTGACCTTTGTCTGTCAAATAAATAAATAAATAAAATCTTAAAAAAAAAAAAAGAAAACATAATGTCAAGTTAGTCACTAAAGAACATGTTATATGATTATATTTATATAAATTCCATTTATATGTTCTATGATTATATTATTATATGTTATATGATTATATGTTATATGTTATATGATTCCATTTATATAAAATGTCTGGAGCAGGTAAAGTTATAGAGACAGCAGATTAATGCTTGGTAAGATCTTGGGGAGGGAATGTGGGGGAAATGGGGACTGAGTGCTAATGAAGACAGCAGTATAATGAGTGTTAAAATTGATTGTGGTGATGGTTGCCGAACTCTGTGAATGTACTAAAAACATTCATTTTTATACTTTAAACCACTAGATGAATTATAAAAAACCATTGTGAAAATGTCCACTTTTATAAATTATTAGACACTTCTTAATTGGGAAACAATTTTATAAATACAGTTATATTACTGTTTTGTAGATAAAGCACTTTTTTTTAGAAGCCCACAGAGCATAACTCAAAAGGATACCATTATTCAATGCACTTCATATTGGTTAAGTTATTTGCTGAAATTATATCTCTATGGTGCATTGATCCTGCTTCAAAGGAAGGTATAGCAAGGATTTCCAATATGATGATGAACAATGCAAGGACTGAAAAGCAGAAGAAAATACCCATAGAATTGGATATGAAGTAAATATTATGTTTTCTTCAACATTCTATCCATATTGTTTTGAAATAAAAGGACATGTTCTAAATATTAACACACACTCACACGAACAAGAAAAGTGACACAATCAGTAAAACATGCAGAATACATCCTTCACACATTCTCTCTCTCTCTCAATCTGGCGGCTCTACTACATCCAGAAACAACTAGACAACTGTTTGCGGGGGAAGGCTTCTCTGCCCAGTATCCCCAAGGAAAGGAACGTTTCCGACCTGCCATCTTCAGGACTGGCACTGTTTGCACACCTAACCTAGGTTCAGAGAGGGTAGGAGCCCCCGTATACACCAGGATGTCTTTCTTTTTTTCAGGGAGTGCTCCTGTGTTTTCATGGTAAGAGGGAACCGGGGTGGGGGGTGGTAGAAGACACTTGGTGGGGCCCCCCATTCCCAGGGTGCTCTGTTGAAAGAGGCGCCCTCAGCGAGCAGCACTGCCACCTTGTGGCCGGGGACGGTACCACCTCTGGGTGAGGCTCTGGGGACCCCCAGTAGGGCTCCATCATACTAGGCCGAAGAAAACATTCTGGTAATTCAGTAACATTCTTTGAAACATCATTTTTGTTGTCCTTTCTTGATACAGAAGTAACTCATGCTCGCTCAGTAAATTTTAGAAAGTTGAAATAAGAGAAAATAAAAACTGTCAGTCCAACCAGGAAAGATAACAAAGGTTGGGCACTTTGTATATTTTCCTAGTCTTTTTTTTTTTTTTAAACAAAAATAGGATTAGACAGTACATACTATTTTTTCCATAAGCTAAATATACTGTGCCAGTATCCTTCCACTTGTTAAACGTTGTGCAATTTTTTTTTAATTAAGGAAAAATAATGTGTTCCTATACACAAGTCATCCAGCCTCAACAATTGTCAGCACATGGTTGATCTCACAACATTTTCAATGCCCATGCCATATTCCTTCCTTTAGGTGGTTGGGCCATAGTTTATTTAACCAGCAATAAAGAGTTGTGCATTTAAATTATACACAATTTCTTCACTGATGTATTGTTACACTGGGATGAACAAATCTGTTGCTGAATCTTTACAGAAGTACATGGTTATTTTCTTGGATAAATACTCAAGTCAAAGCTGATATGAACTTTGTAGGATGTCTCATATATTATCCAGATACTTTCCAGTTAGGCTGAATTAGGAGCAACTTCTATTTTTTTTTTTAATAATAAATATTTAAAAAATGGAGCAACTTCTCCACATATAACAGTGAGGAGAAACTAATAGAGAAATCTTACAATAATAAAAAAATACTGTAAATTCAGCAACACTTCATTTCTTTTAAGACATTTTGTTTTAGACAGAAAGAGTGAGAGCATGCATGAGTAGGGGGAGGGGCAGAGGGAGAGGCAAACAAGCAGACTCCCCACTGAGTGTGGAACCCTATACCCGGCTCAATCCCAGGAGCCTGAGATCATGACCTGAGCCAAAATCAAGAGTTAGACGCTCAACCCAGTGAGCCACCCAGGCACCCCATAAATTCAGGAACAGTTTAAAGGGAGTTTCATTTTTATTAATCACAATTACACCTATATATTTTTCCTTCAAATCTTTGATTTTCAAAAATCCAATGCCATAGAGAAGTTTAAAGAATAGTACTATCAGGGCGCCTGGGTGGCTCAGTGGGTTAAAGCCTCTGCCTTCGGCTCAGGTCATGATCTCAGGGTCCTAGGATCCAGTCCCGGATCAAGAAATCAAGAACCGCATCGAGCTCTCTGCTTGGCAGGGAGCCTGCTTCCCTACTCCCCCCCACCCCAATGCCTGCCTCTCTGCCTACTTGTGATCTCTGTCTGTCAAATTAAAAAAAAAAGAAAAAAGTACTATGAGCATCCCTACTCTCTATCAAGCTTTAACAATTTTTAACATTTTGCAACTTTGCTCTTTTTCTTTCTCTCTCTCTCTATATATGCATGAGTTTCTGCTGAACCTTTTTTTAAGGTTTCACTTATTTATTTTAAAGATTTTATTTATTCATTTAAGGGAGAGAGAGAGAGCACAAACTGTGGGTGGGGAGAAAGCATGAGCTGGGGAGACACAGAGGAAGAAGCAGAACACCCTCCCCCTCAGCAGGAAGACCTATGCAGTTTTATTTCAGGAACAGGAGATCACATGACCTGAGCTGAAGGCAGACTCATAACCATCTGAGCCACCCAGGTGCCCCTTTGAAGTTTTATTTATTTAAGGGCACCTGGGTGGCTCAGTTGGTTAAGTGACTGCCTTTGGCTCAGGTCATGATCCTGGAGTCCTGGGATCGAGTTCCACATCAGGCTCCCTGCTCTGCAGGGAGTCTGCTTCTCCTGCTGACCTCTCTCCTCTCATGCTCTCTCTCTTTCTCAAATAAATAAATAAAATCTTAAAAAATACGTCTTTAAGTTTTATTTATTTAAGTAATCTCTACACCCAACGTGGGGTTTGAACTCACAACACTGAGATCAAGAGTTGCATGTTCTTCCAACTGAGCCATCCAGGTGTCCCTTGCTGAAACTTTTGAAAGTAAACTGCAAACATCACACCACTTTACCCTTAAACACATTAGCATACATCTCCTAAAATAAAGGTATTCCCTTACATAACTATAAAACCAACAATAATTCCATAGTATCATTTAATATTAGAGTCTATATGAACATTTCCCCAGTTATCCCTAATTATAGGTTTTTTTTAAAGATTTTATTTATTTATTTGACACAGAGAGAGAGAGGTCACAAGTAGGCAGAGAGGCAGGGCAGAGAGAGGGGGAAGCAGGCTCCCCACCAAGCAGAGAGCCTGATTTGGGGCTCAATCCCAGGACCCTGAGATCATGACTTGAGCCGAAGGCAGAGGATTAACCCACTGGGTCACCCAGGCGCCCCCTAATTACAGTTTCTTAAAAAGAATCAGATGCAATCCAAGCTCATGAATTGTTACATCATTTATTTTTATTTTTATTTTTTTAAATTTTTT
>ML101851.1:0-86352 GCA_003697995.1 Taxidea taxus jeffersonii
GAGGGGGGTGGGGGGGAGAGGGGTTGGGAGAGGGTGGTGGGGTTACATTATATGTTTAAATTTAAAAAAGCTTAAATAAAAAAAATAAATTAAATTATGCTACATTTGAAAAAAAAAGATTTTATTTATTTATGTATTTATTTGACAGAGAGAGATCACAAGTAGGCAGAGAGGCAGGCAGAGAGATAGGAAGGGAAGCAGGCTCCCTGCTGAGCAGAGATCCCGATGTGGGGCTCGACCCTGGGATCATGACCTGAGCTGAAGGCAGAGGCTTTAACCCACTGAGCCACCCAGGTGCCCCTAAAATAAGTAAATAAATCTTTTTTTAAAATGGCGTCTTCAGAGAGGGGGCAGTGCTAAAGGGAGTTAAGGCATGGTGGTGAGACAGGAGGGGCAGGTGGTCAGGAAAGGCCCCTTGGGGGAGGTGACCTTTGAACTGAGCCCTAAGTGACAGACATTGTCGTGCCACATTCAGAGGCACCCTGGCAAAAAGGGGGGATGGACAGATTAGCATCAGGGAGCCAATACAGAGCTTCTGCAGGCAGAGTGAAGAGGGTGGATTTTACTGGAATGGATTTGGGGATTTGAGCCCAGCCAGGATCGCAGGTCACCCTACATATTATGATTACATGGGTCAGCATCCCCTGGAGGGCTTGTTAATATGCAGATGCTGGCTCCCCCTTTTAGTTTCTGATTCTGTGAGTTTGGGTGGGCGGGGCCTGGGAGGCAAGATGTTGCATTTCTAACCAGCTCCCGGGGAGGCTGATGCTGCTGGTCTGGGCACCACTGTGAGAACCACCGCAGTCACTGGGTGAGCTCCTCTGGAGAGCTCCCGAAGGCAGGATGACCTCAGGTGCATTGTGCCCCCAGCGCTTGGTGCATTAGCAGGAGCTCAATAAATGCTCACAATTCATTGAATGAATGAGGGTGTGGATCATTGGCAGCATCAGATTCATGTAAAACCCTTGGAATATAACAAGCATTATGTAGCTGTATTGGGGTTCCCCAGAGAAACAGAACCCATAGGATGTGTGTGTATGTGTGTGTGTATACGTACACATATCTATAGAGAGATTATAAGGAGTTGGTTCACATGACTGACTGGAGGCTGGCGAGTCCTGAGATCTGCAAGGTACATCAGCAAAACTAGAGCCTCTGAGGAGCTGATAGGGTAGTTACAGGGTGAAGGCCAGCCGGCTGGAGACCTAGGAGAGCTGAAGTTTCCATTTGAGACATTGAGAAAAAGCAATGTCCCAGTTCCAAGGCAGTCTGTTAGGAAGGATTCTCTGTTACTGGGGCTAGGGTAGCCCTCTTGTTGTCTTCAGGCCTTCAACTGTTTGAACAAGGCCCACCCACATGAAGGAGGACAATCTGCTTTACTCAGTCTTTAGATTTGAATGTTTATCTCATCCCAGAACACACTCACAGATAAACCCAGAATAATGTTTGACCAAAGATCTGGAGTCCCCATAGTCCCATCAAGTTGGCATGTGATAAAATTAATCATCACAGTACATGTGTGTGTTTCAAATGCACACAAAGGAGTCCCACCTCTGATGGGGGTTGCACAGGTGCAGGGGGAGTTAGGGATATGCTGGCAAACAGAGGGGTCTCCATTTTCCTGGCCCCCAGGAGTTCAGACTTTGTCAGGTCTTTGAGCCACAAGCCCCTCTGACCAAACCAGGAAGACCAGCAGGTGTCCGGTAGGCTCTCCCTCCACACCCCACCCTCAGCATGGGGTTTGCTGCGCTCAGCGCTTTTCCAGCCCCATCTTGAACACATTAGCCACCCTATTCATGTTGGCTGCAGGAGATTACATTTTCCATGGAGAGAGAGGGAGAGGAAAAACCCCACTGAAGGAATAGTCTCTCCTTTGTTCCCTGGAGCTCTCTACTCCTCAAGTGGACACCCCTCCCTGATGCCCCTATCTGATTTCAAGGAAGGAAAGTGGAGCCAAGGAAGGAAAGAAATGGAACAAAGGGGCTGGGTGGGTTTGAGTGGAGGAGGGGTGCAGGGAGAGAGGAACAGGTGAGGGAGGGAATGGGGTGATGGGGAGAGAAGGAGACACAAGGCCCCTGGGGGATGGGCCCATTTGGCTCCAGGGGGGCAGCCCCTCTCCATGCTCGGCCTTCTGAACTGGCCACTCTTTCACAATGGTGGCAAGAGCACTGGACTTGGAGTCTCAGTGTCACTCCACAGGCTTGTTACCTCACCTTCTGAGCCTCAGATACGAACTGCTCTTTCAGTCTTAGAGCTGTTCTGATGATCAAAATCAAGTATAATTCAACAACATCAAAAGGGATTCATTAAAATGAAAAAAAATAGTCAGTGATAGTCGGATGTCCTAGGATGTGAGGGCCAGGTCTTGCAGAGAGAGGCAAAGAGGCTGCCCGGGGAGCAGATGAAACGCTACATCCTGCCTTTTTCCTCAGCGGTCTGTTATGACCTTGGGGCTCAGGACCTCCTCCAAGGGCAGGCCCATCAGTTGGAAGTTTCCTCTTTCTTTTCCCAAGCCTCTGATGGCCTTTTTGTGCCCATGGCTTCTGCTGACCCCATCTGTTGGGGAGCTAAGCTATTCACACCTACCTCCCCAGCCCCGGCCGGTAAAAGGCTGAGCTGCACCTAGAGCCCCAGTCCTTGTCCCCATGCTTTCCACCCTCCGTGCTTTGGGGCACCATTACCCTGGGAATCAGGATGCCATGCACCAGTCCAGCTCTGCCACTGTCTGCTCTGAGACCTCAGATACAGAACTTCCCTGATCTGGCTTCCAATGACTCACTGTTAGGTCATGAGACTGACCCAAGGAACCTCTTGGTTTCCTCTCAGGTCTGATGGCCTGCCAGGCCAGTTACCAGGTAACCAGAAATACCTGGAGTGTGGGGCTCCCTATCTAAGTAGCTGTTGTAAGTGTGATGCACATAGAACAAAAGAATTTCTATCCCCACAAGAGTGGGTCAGGGGACGGTTTTATGCATTCAGCTAAACAACCAGAGAAATAATATACATGGTGTCTGTGAATCCACCCACCACCCATGTCAAAGTAAGGATATGTCCCAGATGGAGCATGAACTGAGGGGTAGGAATCTGCTCCTCTCTCATTGGTCTTGGATGTCAGGTTCCTCTTATAGCATAGTAATATATGGAATTTCTAAGGGTAATTTTAACTATTCTAACTATTTTAACTATGTGGGTTTTTTGGCCTTACACACTGTAGTTAGATGTCTGTGGTTATAAATATCTGCAAACAGGCTTATATGGTAAAAAGTAGTTATTGCTTTTATATCTGAGAAGTCCAGCAGCAAATCTCCAGCTTCAGGTACAGTTTGATCCAGGGGGTTACAGTATCATCAGGACTTCAGCCCCTTCTCTTAATGCTTCTCTCAGCCCTCCCCCTTTCCATGCATCAGCTCACAACTCTCATTGCCACAAGGTGGCTGCCGGCAGTTCCACGGCTTACATCTACATATGGCATCCGGAGAAAAGGAACTACTTTGGTCCTTGAGTCCCAAGCAGAAGTCCTGAGATTCACTCTGATAGGGATGACCCTGACTTAATCACTGCAGCAGAGGATAAACTTGGCCTCGCCTGAGGTATGTGCTCAGTCCTTAGAACTGGGAATGGAGCCAGATTCTCTGGATCCCCGAACAAAAATGAGGACTGTGGGAAGAGAGACATGGGAACCAAGGAACAAGCAACACTGACTAAATGGAAGGTGGGTCACTCCTCTGCACAGAAAACACTCCATTTCTCAGTAACACTTTTTCTGGGCACTGAACTCAGGGCTCCTCTTAGGTCTGAGGCAAAGCTGAAAGCTCCTAAAACTGCTACTGCAGCTGTGGACCATCAGCTGGAATGTCAGATCAGCTGATAGGTACCTCTTTACTGAGGGCCTTTACCTAGGGCCTTCCAGGCCACCCAATGCTAGTCCTGGCAGCAAGGCTAGATGAGGATATTTCAGCCCTCAAGGAATTACTACACTGAAATACTGCCTGCAGTGGGCAGCAGGGATTACATACTAGTGCATGTGGGAAAGCCTGGATTAATCAAGGAGGCCTTGCTGGAGTAGGTGGGAATTTTGCCAAACTCAAAGGGATGGTGTCCGGGGTGGGATGTGCACACCACTGGGAATGGGCAGGACAGTATACTTGGGGCACAGAAATAAAATAATTAAAGTTCTGTTTAAATTTATATTTATCTGAAAAAAAACATTACTGATCTTTAAGATACAGACTAACAGTTTCACACATGTGTAATTGACATGTAAATTTATACACACTGAAGGTTCCTGTTACCTTTTTTTCTGATAGGAGCATGCATTTGAAAAGGTTCAGAGACTGAAATTGCCTTGAAGGATGGAGCCAAGGATAAGTGGAGGTCAGGATGAGCTCCCAGGGAGCTGTGTTGGAGAGGGTGTGAGTTACAGAGCCAGGGCCCCTGTCTTAGCCTGTGACCTGCTGGGAGCCAAGGAGCCCCACCCCCAGCGGGGCCACCACACCTGCCTTCCTCTGGTGGCTCTCTTTCTGGGGAGCCTCCTCGCTTGGCAAGGCCCTGCTTCTATAGACAGCCACCAGGGAGGGGTCTGCCAGGGCTGGGGCTGAAGCCTGCCTCCAGTTCTCCCATCTGCAGCAGCCCTGCTCCCAGAAGAATGGTGGGAGCCCACAGCCAGTGAGTCACAGCACACTGCACATGGAAAGGGCCTGATGCTCGCCATGACCTTTGGGGTTTGTCTTCCCGTCTGGTGCCCATACCACAGGGATTGGTGTCCTGCCCCCAGAGGCACAGCAGGCCTAAGGCTGCAGATGGCTATATAAGGCTGAGGCCACAGGGTACAGCCAGGGCTGCCAGACCCCAGGAGCCATTTGGCTGGTCTCAGTGGTGACGCAAACATTTTCCCTGGGCTTGGGCAGTTACCCCCTCACTGTGAGATTGAATCATATCCTCAAAACCTCAAGCCTGACAGGCACACGTAACGCCAAGGCTCGAGAGTGGTAAAGAAGGCTGACCCAGGCCCTCACTGCATGGCAAAGAAATATTTGGGGCAACACAGACAAAGCTGTCCCAGGAGAACTGGTCCCAGCTCTGCCACAGACAAACTGGGGGGCCTGGGTCAGCATCCTTCCTGGGGTCTCAGCTTCTGCATCTGTAATATGGGGACAGTATACCCTGTCCTGTCACCTTGTGAGATGCCAGTGTCCCCTGGGGAAATGAGGTCTAGAGAATGGACATGGGATGTAGGGGCTGACCCATGACCTTAGTCTTTCTGCATAGGTTATTTCAATGTAGGCCCTCTGTTTCTTGATGTCTTTTGACATCTGTGACTTCGCACAGAGATAGTATGGGGGTTGTTAACCCCATTTCACAGCCAAGAAAACCATGGTCTGGAAAGTTCAATGACCCTCAAGACCACACAGCAAGCTAGGGGCCAAACGAGCCCCTACAATCTCAACCTCTCCCTCTGTTGGGAGCTCCACCCAGTAGGCCCCCAACAGAGGCCTCAAAGTTCCAATCCATAAAATGGGCAGAGTTGTAAAGATCTGCCTGGTCAGGATGCTGGGGTGTTTTCTAGAAGACACATGGAGATAGCTTTTCTAGCAGATGGACATGGGTTTTCTGATGTAGAGCCTGCTGAGCCTAGTTCTCCCAGAGGTGCCCTATGAGGTATTCCTCAAAGGCACTCTTTCCAGCAAGGCACTCACCATCAGGCAGTGGGGCCCTGGAGGGAAGACTGGGTCACATTTCAGGTTGACCTTGAAAACGAGCAGCCAAAAAAGCAAGCCCGGAGCCCAGGCCTCACTGACTGATAGATAGCTCCCTCCCTTTTGCTCTCTCTCCCTCCCTCTCTGTTTCTCTCTCCCTCCGGTCATCCCTCCCTCCCTCTCTCCATCCTTCTTTTCCTCCCTCCCTCTTTCTTTCATCCTTCCGTCCCTGGCTCTCTCTCCCTCCCTCCCTCTCTACCTCTCTCCTTCCTTCTTTCCCTCCCTCTCTATTTGTCTCTCTCTCTGTCTCTCTGTCTCTCCCTCTCTCTCCCCACCCCCCTTGCTAGAAAGAATGCAACAGCCTTGACCACACAATCACTCACAGAATTAAGTAGCCAAAAATCATGTCGTCTAGACAAACAGATTTTATGGATCCAATTAATTCCTGCTGGTCAAAAATAGGCAGGCTTAATTAGTGGATATATTTAGAATCTGTCATTATCTGGTTCCCAGGGGAGAAAGCTCAGCTCTTATTTCATAAACTCTAATTTCAAACAGAGCTCTGTTAACCTTCCCCTTCAGACCTATTGTGCTTCCCTGACAGCAGTGAGAGGTGGACAGGAGTTGAGCCCCGGGGGAATCTGACCACAAGAAGCCACTGAAGTCCTGGGTAGCCTGAACTTCCAAGCCTGTCCCCTCTCAGCCATCAGAAGTCAGAAGACACGATGGTTTCTTTGGGCAGTGTCACCAGGGGTAGGGAGCTGCGGGGAAAGCAGGTGTCCCGAGTGGTCTTTATGTCCCACTGTCTCCCCTGTCCCCGCACCCCAAGCTCCACTGTTGTCTGTTGCCTGTGCCTTAGGGCCTGGGAGGCCTCTAGGGCAGTGTGAGCTCTGGCAACTTCTGTCCCTGCCAGGGCTTCATTCTTGAGTCAGGCCTGAGCGGAGGAAGGGTTCGCTGGCTGAGAGCAGCACTGGAGGCCCAGAGGGTTCCAGGCATCTAAAACCAAAGTGTAGGCCAGGCTGTGTTCCCCTGCAGGATCTAGGAGGGACCCCTTCCTTGCGTCTCATAACTTCCAGTTGGCCCAGCATTCCTTGTTTTGTGGCTGCGTCCCTCCTAGCTCTGCCTCCATCTGTACATGGTTTTCGTCTCTCTCTGGGTCTCTCCTCTGTGTTTCTCCTACGAGGACACCCAGTCGTTGGACTTAGGGCCACCTGTGTAATCTAGAATGACTTCATTTCGAGATCCCTTATTGTAACTACTAAGATCCTCTTTCCAAGTAAGGTCGCAAAGGCACAGGCTCAAGGCAGAAGCCCCAGCTGGGGGCCTTGCCCACCTTGTGCAAAGATTTAGTCATTCACTCATGGCTCTGGAGGCAACCATGAGTGACCGCTAGGCACCATGCCCCAGTCCTTGGGTCCCCAGAGGAAAGACTGTCACTTATGGTGAGGAATGAGGCCCTCCACAAGTCATAACATATGGCCAAGACTCTATGGCTCCAAAACCATCATTCCTCTGCCTGAATGACCACCATTACCACCATCCCTTTATTTGACAAACTCATAATCATCCATTAAGACCCAGCCCAATCACACCTCCTCCGTGATGTCTGCCCTGCTCTCTTCTCCCAGGGACTAACTTCCATCTCATTTATAGCAGGGCCCATATGGTCTTCATCTCTGTATCTCTAGATCCTGGCAAGGGCCTGGAGTAGGCCATAGGCCCCATGACTTCATGCCGAATGCCCGGCATCCCTCTCCCTGGGAGACAAAGATCTGAGCTGGAGGGTCTGCATACAGCTGCCCCTCAGGATTTCCTCCTGCCTTCCTTACCCCATCTTCCCCTCAGTACCGCCCTCCCTGTTCCAATCTCTACCAGGAAGAAGCAAAGAAGCCCCTCCTCTGATGTCTTTACGTGTCTTCTTTTCCTTCCCAGGCTGGTCGTGGGCGCTCCATTGGAAACCAATGGCCACCAGAAGACAGGAGACGTGTACAAGTGTCCACTGACCCATGGGAACTGCACCAAGCTCAACCTGGGTAATGTGAGCCTCTGGTCTCCCCACAGTGAGGCCAACCACCATCTAGGGCAGGACAGACTTTTTTTTTTTTTTTAAGATTTTTTATTTATTTATTTGACAGACAGAGATCACAAGTAGGCAGAGAGGCAGGCAGAGAGAAAGGAGGAAGCAGGCTCCCCGCTGAGCAGAGAGCCCGATGCGGGGCTCGATCCCAGGACCCTGAGATCATGACCCGAGCCGAAGGCAGAGGCATTAACCCACTGAGCCACCCAGGCGTAGGGCAGGACAGACTTTAAAGCGCATCTATGCCCACAGTCATGCTGGCTTCTCCCAGCTACTCTGGGGTCGCTGCCCCCATTTGACAGATGAGCAAGCTGAGGCCAGAGAGAGGAAGCCACTTTCCCAGAGTCACACCAGCTTGTCTGGGGCCAGCCAGGATTCAAACCTCGGCCTCTGTTGCTCTTTCCGATTCCCCCACTGCCCATGAATGTGAGGCTTTCTCTCCCAGCAGGAGAAAAACATTCCGTCTTCTTTCCAGTTTTGAAGTAATAACAGTGGCTAGTATTCATATATCTTCTATAATGTTCGCCATGTGCCAGGCACTAGTTTAAGCATTGTTAGAGATTTTGGCTCATTTAATCCCCTCCATGACCATTCAAGATTTGAGATAACAGAGGAGGGAATGGCAGCAGGAGGAGGTGAGGGGACCTGTCGAGAGTCACTAGCTAAGCAGTAGCAAGGCCAAGGTTCCAATCCAGGCAGCCCACAGCCACCCTGCAGTCAGTGAGCAGCACAGCCTTTCTGGAAACGAAGGCAGTGTCCTCACCCAAGAGTCCCTCAGGATCCGTGGGTGCGAGTGCATGTGTGTACCTACATGGGCATCTGTGAAAACACACACACTTATCATCTGCCACACTTCCACCTTGTGCTAAACACCCGTCCGTGGCTGGGCCATCACTGCGCTTTCCAAAGAGAGTGAAAGTTCCATCTGGCTGGGACGCTGCTGTCTCAGCTTTGCCGCAAAGGATTGCTTTCCCCAGAGCCAGGACCCTTGGCCTCCCTGCCTTCTAGGAAGGCCACCTCTGCCCTCAAGCAGCTACAGGATGGGGCTCCTTGGAGAGCTGAAGCCGGCGGGGCCTGGCTGGGGAGGCAGCAGAGCTTCAAGAGATAAGCAGATGGACAGAAAGGCGGGCATCAAAGAGAAAGCCCAAGAACCCAGATCCCCAGGGCGGCCAGCTGTCCCATCACATGGACACTCCCGCTGTCCACATCTGCGTCAGCACTGTGGGTGGGAAGTTCAAACCCCAGCACAGCCGGGGCCCAGACTTCAGTAAGGAAACAGTCTAGGAGGAGGTGGGAGCCTCACTGGTGGCTCACAGAACACAGTCATCACCACCCTGAAGGCACAGGCTTCTGGAACAAGTCAAGCTGGGTTCTCCTTCCAGCTGGACAGTTTCTTTGCTGTGTGTACATAGGGAGCTAACATCCTCTCTCTGAGCCTCTGTTCACTCATGTGTTAAGTAAGGAGGGTAGACTCGAAGACCCTAGGATCCATTCCAGGTCTAATAGGTCCCCAACCTTTACTAAGAGCCTAGTATGTGCCAAGCACTGTCCTAGTTTTGGGGGATACAGCAGGGCACAAGAAGCCAAGGGCTCTGCTGGGAGAGGACAATAAGCAAGCAGATAAACTAGAAAGCAGGTAGAGATAGACAGGCATAATGCTATAGGTAAGGATAAATGTTGTGTGATCAACCACAGTGCTATGAAAAGAGAGGCTGGGTAGGGAAGTGGGGAGGGATTCTACCTTAGCAAGGTGGTCAGGGGAGGCCTCTTTAAGGGGGTAACATTCGAGCAAAAGTATGATGGCAAGGAGTCAGGTGGGGCCAGACCATACCAGGCAGTGGGAGAGCACATGCAAAGACCCTGAGGTGGGAATGAGCTTACTCTGTTGGAGGGCAAAAAGAAGAGCCATGCAGCTGGGGTAGAGGAAGCAAGGAAGGGAATGGGAGGTATAAGCACTGGGCTCAGGGCTAAGGCCACTGATCCAGGTGGGGAAATAGACGCATGAACTCATTATTTAATTTCCTCTACTGCTCTGATTTCCAGTGTGAGTCCTATTTCCTTCCAAAGGAGGAGGAGCCCCTGCTGGCAATAAGAGCCATGAAGCCCTCAGACCCTAAAAAACATTCCTGAACTAGGGCATATGCTGGGAGGTAGTGGGTAGCAAAGTGAGTCAGGGCAGAGGAAAAGAACTGATCAGGAAGCCCTTCATTTGAAGAGTGTTTCTTTCCCTCCCACTGAGGAGAAAGTGTAGGGGAGGAAGACCATCTGTCAGTTTATCCCCACAGTGGAAAACGCAAGGCTGGGAAACCTGACTCCTGGGTTTTCCTATGGCTTTTCCAGGCTGTGAGCCTCACCAAGCCAGGAATGTTCTTTCTTCTCTCTCCAGGGAAGGCTAAATGGGTGGCAGACATTCACAACTCAGTGTGAAAAAGCCTGTCACTGGTGCTGTCTTCCCGACACCTGGATGAAGTCAGGGGTTTAATGAAGGGCAGAGGCTCAGGCAGAGGATGTGATTCTGGAAGGCAGACTGCATGTGAAGAAGTGCTTGTGCTCCACGGTCCTCAAACAGACCAACCGAGAAAGATGCTAGTCTCTCCTGCTCA
The DNA here is from genome assembly GCA_003697995.1 of Taxidea taxus jeffersonii. Lineage (NCBI taxonomy): Eukaryota > Metazoa > Chordata > Mammalia > Carnivora > Mustelidae > Taxidea > Taxidea taxus. The sequence goes on from ML101851.1 coordinate 10,377, forward strand.
CAGAGGGGCAGACTGAACCAAAAAGAGGGTAATGATTACCACAAGTCCACAAGGCCTGTACACAGCAGGGTGTGGGCTTGAGTCTCCCCTACCATGCTCATCTACTTCTGGGTCAGCAGTCTGACTAAGGACTTTGGTCACTGAGACCAGGGGGAAGAAGATGGTGCATGGTGAGGTGAGGTGAGGTGAAGTAAGGTGAGATGAGGTGAAATGAGGTTAGATGGGGTGAGGTGAGGTGAGGTAAGGTGGGGTGGGGGTGTGCCCCCGACACAAATGGAGGGCAGAACTCCCCAAGCTGCTGAAGGGTGGAGGTTGCCCAGTCAGGGCTTGCTTAGAGTTTCCTCTCTGGATTTCTCTCTACCACCCCACTGCCACCACTGCCCTGCCATCAGATAGGACAGCTTGGGAAGGAATGGTGCACAGCCTGGACTGAAGTCCCTACTCTCTCATCCACCCGCAACTGACCTCCTAGAAGAAGTCACTAACCTTTTCTGCATCTCCATTTTCTAATCTGTGAAATGGAAATGTTGACTCCTGGGCCTCCCAAGACCAAGAGGGGGTCCTGGGAGGGCACGTGTGGGCAGTACTTTGTAAATGATATAGGCATTATAAACACACAGGGTTATTACTACTCTTTTCTCCCCGGCTTCTTTGGATGGACAAAACAAAACAATCTCAATCACTCACAATCTCCAGCCAAGAGGGGCTGGATTTCAAAAGGAGCCTTACTACCAACTGAGGGAACCCAGAAGGAAAAAACAGCCAATGCAGCTGCCCCAGCCCCTGCCCACTGCACAGTGAGGCATCAAAGCTCTAGCCTCTGCTAATGCCCAGCTCCAGGCCCCCCTCATCAAACTGACAGCCTCCACCAAAGCTAAATTCAAACTGTTCTCAGTGGAGCTCACCCAAGTCCTTGGAAGTCAGCAGGGAAGGCATCTGCTTGCCCTTCATAGTATGGGAAGATTGACTTGCTCTCCACCTAATGAAATGCCCCGCTCACTTCCCCCCAAAACTCTACCCCCTGCCACATGCGCACACATGTGCATACACCCCAACACACGTCCATCGACACATCAGCGCACTTCTGGGGAAGTCAAGCTTGTCTCCTTCCCTTCAGCGGCCTGGTGGAATGATTTCGTCAAACAGAATTTTTTGAGCAATTCTAACGTGCCCCAGCCCTGTCCCGACACTCAGTTGACTGCTGGTAATCCAGCTCCTAATCAGCTCTCTTGGCAGCCCACCACAGAACAACATTCTCTCAAGACCTCATGCACCTGTAGAGAGTTCTTGCTGCCCTGTGAGAGAATCGGTTATCATATGTCCATTTATCAGATAAACAGAGAGGTCACGAGGAGGACATGGACTGCTAAGTTTTGATGGCAGGCTGGCTTGAAGGAAAATATGGAGGGGACGCTGCCCAGAGGAAGCCAGCCTAAGTCAGGTGCTCTGGAAGAGGCAGGATGGGACACATGAGGAATGCTAGGGACCGGTCAGATGTCTGGAGGGAGAAACGCTGGACTGGGCAATGCTCAGCCAAATGCTTACTGTGTGACCTTGAGCAGGTTGCTTGGCCTCTCTGAGACTCAGTTTCTTCATCTCACAGGGAACTGTGAAGAAGCAACAGGACCATGTCTGGGCAAGACCTTAGGATAGCGTGAAGGGCTGCCTGGACGTGCAGGCGAACAAGGGCTCCAGAGGGGCTGGGAGAATCAGGGAGGGCTCCTCCTGGCCCTGACCCTGGACAGGCACCTCTGGGGGCTGGTGATGGCAGCAGCAGGCTCTGGGCAGGGGGGCTCAGGACTCCTGGCTAAGTTTCTCCCTCCCATCCCAGGAAGGGTCACTCTGTCTAACGTGTCTGAGCGGAAGGACAACATGCGCCTCGGCCTGAGCCTGGCCACCAACCCCAAGGACAACAGCTTCCTGGTAAGAGCCACTCACCCCACCCTCTCTCCACATCCCTACCCCTCTTACCCGCCCCCCACCCAGACTCTCTGCTTGGGCCCAGGAGAGGCAGGGGGTGAGTTACCGTCTCCTTATACACTCGCACTCTGTCCACACACTCAGGGAACAGCTCTGCCTCTGATTCCTGCCTGTACCATTCTGCCAGCATGCCTCAGCTTTTGAGAGGGACAGCCCTGGCAGGAGACTATACCGAGCTCTTTGTGTGCATACCTTGGGGATTCAGGATGGACAGCCCAAAAGGAACAGGAAGCAAAATGGCCAGCAGTGTGAAGGGGGTTCATCCCTCCTTCTGGAGAGCCAAAATTTTGAGGCAGGGGGCCGAATCTCTGCTCCAGGTTCAATCAAAGAACCAGGACACATCACACACCCTAGGATGTGTCTGAAGGGAAGCCATAAATGAGAGAACATGGATTTATGACAACTGGGGGAAGAGATACAGAACAACGGGCCCCACAGACTGCACAGTGTTAGATGGGAAGGCTTCCTGGGGGAGATTTTGATTTGTTTTTTGAGAAGAGACAGTGGGTCTTAGCAGGGAAGAAAGAAGAGTGGGTACCTGTGCTGAAAAGGCAGCAATGTGCTGAGCCCAGTACCGGCCATGGGATTCAGCAGTCAACAGAGCACCTGCCCCCTGGAGCTTCCGTTCTGGTGGGGGGAGAGCTGATGAGCCAATGAGTAGTGTAAACCTGATGTTGGGGCAGGAATGCCAGTCGTCAGAGGTCTCTGCACCCTGCCTGAGCGAGTGCTCCCAACTTTGCACACAGTCAGCAAGGGTGGGTGGCCTCGTGGCAGGCACTGCTGTTCCTTGCCATCATGGGTTGGGCAATGCTGGAGATTCAAAACAGGATCCTGCTGGGACAGATGGTTCTAGAAACAGCTGCAGAAGATCATTTCAGAGAAACATTACCCCAGAAAGCCCAATAAAATGACCCACTCGTTTTAAAATGGGAGGGCTTGTGTCGCTCTCTGTTCTTGTCCAACAATATATTTCTGTGGACAGATGGGGCACTCAGGGTGTGGAGCACCAGACATCAGAACAACAAATGAGTGGGATGCTCAGGGGCTGCGGAGAGCAGAGTGGGCCTGCCAGGGAAAGTTCAGAGGTACCTCGGATGTGGTCAGCCCACATCCCTTCACCATCTCAACCAAGGGCAGACAGGACACTTGGTCTTGTCCACATACAGACCTGTCAGGGGCTTTGTTGCTACTCCCTTTTCCTTCTGAGGCTCCTTATCATGTTCCTACCAAATTGATTTCATCTACTTCACAAGGTGGATGAAGGCCCAAGAAGGAGGGTGTGACACACCCTCTGGGGCTTCTGTGGGTGGGTTAAGTCCCTGGTTTATAAATGGCAACTTCATTCACTCATTAACCCATCCATTCATCCATTCATTCATCAGTCCATCCCCCAACCAATTGTTTACCTCTCCATTCATCTGTTCATCCATCCATTCACTCATCCTTCCATCCATCCCTTCCTACACCCATCCATCATCCATTATCCATCATCCATCCATCCATCCATCCAATTTCCATCATTCATTCATCCACTCATCCATCTATCATCTATCCACCTATCCATCCAGCTATCATCTATCAAACTAGCCATCCATCCATTCTCCATCCTTCCACCCACCCACTCATCCATCCATCATCCGTCCACCTATCCATCCAGTCATCCATATACCCACCCATCTATCCAGCCATCATCTGTCCATCTCTCCATCCATCATCCATCCACCCACTCATCCACCATCATCTATCCATCTATCCCTCCAGCTAACATCCATCATCCATCCTCCTTTATTCTCCCCTCTACGTCCAGAAAAAATTTACTGCAGCTTCAACAAAGGACAGAGATAAAACAAAACCCTCAAAATCTGAAGAAAAAAAGAAAGCTAATTAAAGAAAGGAGTTAGAAATGGAATAATTATTTTTCCAAACCAAAGGAAATTACAGCACAAAATTTAGTCCCGGGTTTCCTGGCAGCAGGACAAAAATGGAGGGAGGCATGGGGCCAGGCTTTTTTTTTTTAAATGACCCTGACCCTGAGGGGACTCATCATTCAGTCTTTAAATGAGAAGCTGACATCCATGTGTTTGGTAGCAAATTTCAGAGAAGGAGCAGAAATATTCTTTTTTCTTTCCCCGGTAAAATGGATGGGCATGTTGTTGGGACCCAGTCCTGGGAGTTTTCCCAGTAAAGACCTTCAGGGGACCTCTTCAGACAGAGAGGCTCTTCTAGGGATCTTGAAGGGTCCACTCCCATGGATGATGCTGTGTGGTGGGTGGAGTGGGCAGGAAGAGTGAAGGAGAGTCACAACTCTAGATGATGGGATAGAGAATGGGACCCTTGAAAATACAACAAAGGAGGACTCTAACATTCGTTCTTCTCTATTCCATCTGAAACCAAGGGAACTAGAACACATTAGAGCAAGAAAGAATTCAGTTAGACTCCAGAAAACTCTCTAAATCCTTAGAGTACCAATCCTCAAATAAAGGATGTCTGTCCAGGGTTATGGAGATTGAGCTCAGCCAAAGGCTGTTAGGCCTGGCCCCTCTGGAGATGCCCCCTGCCCCCCACCCCCTGACTAGGGGTCTTCCCTGTGCTTCACAGGCCTGCAGCCCCCTCTGGTCTCACGAGTGTGGGAGTTCCTACTACACCACAGGAATGTGTTCAAGAGTCAACTCCAACTTCAGGTTCTCCAAGACGGTGGCCCCAGCTCTCCAAAGTAAGTAACCTCAAATCTGCAGACCCATGCTGAGTGGCCAACTGTCAGTCATGGGAGGCTCTGAAATATCCCTGGTAATGGTTCCCTCTAACTGGTGTTCCTGGTTATCAGGAAGCCCTACCCAGCTTGCCCAGAGCCTCATGGAACACAAAACCTCCCACTCACTCCCCACCTGCCAAGAAAATCTGGAGGAATAATGTTCAGACCTTGTCTCCCGCAAGTCCAGACTACTTGGCTCCGAGCCTCACTATTTCCTCTGGGCTGAATACCATCCCCCAAGCAGCTGCTAACCCAGTTTATTGAGGGTGAGGGGATTAGCACCTCTGGCAAGCAGTAGCCTCCCTCCAAACAACGTGGCCCAATCAGAGATGGAAGGACGGTGCCTGGGGGCTGGGGGAGGGTGGGGAGGAAGCCTCAGCACAGCAGGGGCTGCAAAGTGGTCCTTTTAAGGGTAAGGAGGAGGTGTTGATTCTGTGCTCACAAAGTGGCCAAAGGAAAGGCAGAGCTGTGGCTGGCAAGTCTGGTCACATGATGTGTGAAGGGGGAACCTCACCCCAGGCCAACAAATGACCATCTACTGGCTCATCAGTGTGCTGGGAGTTTATCAGACTCAGATCCCAGGGCACCGCCCACTGGACGCTCTAACTCTAGGTCTGGGGCAAGCCCCAGGGTGTGCGTATGCCTGAGTGAGTGAGAACATGTGTGTGTTCACCAGAGTGTGTGTTCCATCCTGTTTAGGAACCCCAGATCTAACTCAAAGTTCTTCCCAAAATGCTTCCCCCAAAAAAGTGAAATCGCAAGAATCAGCAATAAAAAATGCATTCTAATAATAAAGAGGCTTAAAAATCAAAGAAACCTGGTTCCTACCCCTAGATTAGGAATTCCCCCTAAATAAGGAGTTTCTGTCTCTTGTCAAGTCCATGGCTGCCCACACCACACAGATGGCCACAGGCATTAAGCTAAACCAGACTGGAAAAGGACAAAGCTGTCGGGCTCTGGGAGCCCAGAAGAAATGGGCCATCACATGCTGCCCACAGTGGGCTTGAATGTCCGCATTCAAAGCCGCCACCTTTCGTCTCTGGTGAGCACTGACTCCAGCCAACGGACCTTCAGGATACAGGAGTTACTGAAATGGTTAGCGCACAGAAGCCTCCTGCCATATTGATATAAAGTAGACTTTACAATATCGTGAAAATTCTCCAGTAGAAGTCAACAGATACCCAATATTTCAATATGATATAATCTAATATAGTATGTATCTATCCTATCATATTGGGCCATCAATTTCAAAGTAACTGCAACCACTCACCAATAGAAATAAGTTACTTAGATTTTAAAGGAAGCTTTTTGTGTCTGTTATGGTACCAGTGTTTCTTTGTTGATTTTTATTTTATTGATATTTATTTATTTTATTTTAACTTGGTATTCATATTAAAGAATATAGAAAGACCTTTATGCTCAGAGCAGAGATAAAAGTACGAACGCTTGATCTGACGATGTCATTGTCACATTAACAAAGTACTTTGCTTAAAAAGTAAATAGAGGGGTGCCTGGACTAAAGTCCATGTCAGTCATTAGTCACCTGCCTTTGGCTCAGTGAACCCAGCCAGGGTCCTGGGATGGAGCCCTGCATCGGGCTCCCTGCTTGGTGGGAAGCCTGTTTCTCCCTCTCCCACTCCCTCTGCTGCGTTTCCTCTCCCACTGTGTTTTTCCTCTCTGTCAAATAAATAAATAAAATCTTATTAAATAAATAAATAGGGATGCCTGGGTATCTCAGCTGGTTAATCGGCTGCCTTTGGATCAGGTCATGATCCCAGCATTCTGGGATCGAGTCCCACATCGGGCTCCTTGCTCAGCAGGGAGCCTGCTTCTCCCTCTGCCTCTGCCTGCCACTCTATCTGCCTGTGCTCACTCTCTCTCTCTCTCTGACAAATAAATAAAATCTTAAAAATAATAATAATAAATAAAACATTTTTTAAAATAAGAGGATCTGCTAAGATTTCTTGAGCACTGACTTTGTGCTCAACCCTTAAAAGCCTCAGCTCCTTGATTCCTCATGGCAACCCTCTCCTATCACCACACCTGTTTTTACATCACAGATAACAGGCACTGAGAGGTTAGGTGATTTGCTCACGGTCACACAGCTAGTGCCCGGCAAAACCAGGAATCAAACAGTCTGATGCCAGATCCCTCATCCTAAGCCATCACCCTTTACCGTTCTCCTAAAACGTGAAACTCATTCATTTGGGCTGAAAGCAATAAACGCAGCCTGCCCATTACGGTAAAACCAATGGCTGTGAGCTCCTGGTCTGGGCAGGACGGCTGCCTCGGAAGCATTAGCCAGCTGGTGGTAGGCTGGGTTTAAGCTTGGTTCAAACAGCCCAGCACAGAGAGGCTGAGAAGAGCCAGGAATTCCTGGGCTCAGCATTCATGATACTCAAATAAACAACTAGCCCAAGCAATTACAGTTCCCCAGCCCAGGCAATCTGTACATGTGACAGGGTCCTTCCTCTGTTGTCCCCTGGACATGCACCTGGGGAATCAGAGCCTGAAAGCACTGAGTCACTGGGCAGCCATGACTGTCTCCCCACTTCCCAGGGTGCCAGACCTACATGGACATTGTCATTGTCCTCGACGGTTCCAATAGCATCTACCCCTGGGTGGAGGTTCAGCATTTCCTCATCAACATCCTGAAGAAGTTCTACATCGGCCCCGGGCAGATCCAGGTGAGTGTCTCCCTCCTCCTCTGACCAGGGCTCCCCAGAGGCTGGCCTGGGGCATGGAGGAGTATCTTTGCACCTTAACTAGCTTTAAGTGCCCAGGCCCTGCAGCCCAGGATGCCCATCTCTAGGAACAGTTTAGGGGAAGCTCCGCTTCACGGGTCAAACCTGTCTTTCGGCATAGATGCCCCCTATTAAGAGAGACTTTCCTAGAGAGAGTAAGAAGGAAGGCAGGAAAGGTTGAGTGGATCCCTGCTGAGTGAGACACAGGGGAGAATTAGACACACGGATCTTGAGAGAAGACTAAGCGGAAGAGGGAGGGGATAGCCATCAGCCCATGTCCAAAACACCGCCTGGCAAAAGAGGGGGTAGATTTATTCTGAGCTGTTTTGGCCGGCCAAGTGAGGACTAACATATAGAAGGTACAAGGTGGCAGATTTCAAGTCATTCCAGGAAATTATTTTGTAACAATTAGAGCTGTTAAAAAGGGAGTGGGTTTTCTCAAGAATTAATGACTTGCCCATAACAGGAAGATCATTTTTAGGGTATCATGCATGAAAGTCTGTCCTTAAAAAGGCACCAGATAAACTTGGGGCCCATCTGACAGGAAGGTTTTATCATTCTAGTCTTACTATAGGCCTTTAAGGTGTTTTTGTTTATTTTGAGGCTATTAATATTGTCTATACCTTATCAACCTTAAGGATAAACGGTTCTCTTCCAAGTTTTTAGGAACCTTGGTTCCAGCATTTGGTGAAAAAATGTCATGGGCCTCCAGTCATGCTGCTCCTAATATTTTAGGCTTCAATCCTATGCTCAAGCGAGAAACATAACCTGTTAGGCCCTTCTTTATTTTTATTTATTTTTTTATTTTTAAGAAAGAGAGAGAGTGCACAAGCTAGGAGGGGCAGGAGGAGAAGGAGAGAGAGAGAATCCCAAGTAGACTCCACACTCAGCATGGAGCCCAACATGGGGCTTGATCCCACTTCCCAATCTCCCCTCTGGAGAGGCACCTTCTTCTCTCCTCACCCAGCCACCCATCCATTCCCAGAGCTCTACAGGATTCTGCAGAACAACGTCTCTTCCCAATGACTCTCCCTTGGGAAGGTTTCCCACCCTCCACACTCCCCAGGAGTCACAGATAGAGGGATGAATCCGGGGACCCTCACCGCCAGCAGCCCAGGTTTCAGGGGTCAGAATGTTCTGTAGTTCTCTCCCCTCTCTCACAGGTTGGAGTTGTCCAATACGGAGAAGATGTGGTGCATGAATTTCACCTCAATGACTACAGGTCTGTACGAGATGTGGTGGAAGCTGCCAGCCACATTGAACAGAGAGGAGGAACGGAGACCCGGACGGCATTTGGCATCGAATTTGCTCGGTAAAAAAAAAAAAATTTTTTTTAAAGTCCTAATAAAATAGAAATAATGATAATGTACTTAAATCTCAGTTAACTATTCTAGTTCTACATTGCTGTATAACAAACCTCCACATAATTCTGTAACTTGGGACATTAATCCCTCCCAAGTTCAGGGTCAACTGGGCTCAGCTTGTCCATTCTCTCTGGGGTTCTCTCCTATGGATATAGTGTGCTATGTCAGCTGGGGCTCTTGTCATTGGAGGGGTTGACTGAACTGGACATCAAAATGGCACCCTCATGAGGCTGGCAGTTGTCTTGGGCTGTTGGCTGGGAGCTCAGTGTGGGCTGGTGACCTGAGCACCTACACATGGCCATCTGGCTTAGTTTTCTCATGGTGTAGCAGCCCGGCTTGGAGAGGGAGCATCCCGAGAGTTTTCCAGGAGGCCCCCACAGGAACTCTGAGACTACCTTGACCTAGCCCTCAAAGTCCTGGATATAATTTTGCCATATTCTATTGATCCAGCAAGTCATTAAGACCAGCCCAGGTTCAAGGGGGAAGAGAATTAGAGAATCTGCCTCTTGATGGAGGAAAAGCAAGGTCACATCACAGAAGAGCATTTGGAAAGAGAGGTATGGCTACAACCAACTTTGGAAAATGTGCTGTGCCACAGAGACCTCATAAAAAGTGGGTAGGTTCCATGAGGGCAGAATCTTTTGTGGAGTCTGTGTCATCAGTGGAGTATGAGGAACATCGCTGAATCTCCTAACTCCCGAGGTTGTAGGCTAATGGGGCTGGCTCCTTAAAAATCATACCAGAACCCACTCACCATGACAATGAATGTTCCCTCTAAACAGTGCCCTCACAGATGGCTCTGTGCTCACTCCGGTGATGCCGCCATTGCTCAGAACTCTGGCTTACCCCCCACTGAAATCAGGGAGTGCCTTTAGAAGCAATTCCCCAAGATGTTTTGAGCTGAGGCCTAAACCCCAAAGGTGACTCCGTCCAAGGCTAATGAGTTTTAATGTATAAATTCTACATCTACAAGTAAAAGTAAAGATTCTACATCTAAAAGTAAAAGTTCTGCTATGTCCCTTGGGACCACAGGCCCATTTTCTTTTTTTTTTTTTTAAAGATTTTATTTATTTATTTTACAGAGAGAGAGAGAAAGAGAGCAAGCAAGCACAGGCAGACAGAGTGGCAGGCAGAGGCAGAGGGAGAAGCAGTCTCCCCGCCAAGCAAGGAGCCCGATGCGGGACTCGATCCCAGGACGCTGGGATCATGACCTGAGCCGAAGGCAGCTGCCTAACCAACTGAGCCACCCAGGCATCCCCACAGGCCCATTTTCATATAATCCCACCTCACATAGGATGAGGGGATGTTTTTCACAGAAGTTAGCAGTAACATAGATTTCATGTGGTCAAACGATGAAGCTTTTCCCAACCTTATAACTAACTCTTTATAACTAAGTTACGGCTCCACTAACATACTTCTGTTTGCTGATAAAACTTGCCCTAGCATTTTTCCTAAATGAACCTCCCTCTGTGAGATGAGTCTTACTCATCCTCACAAGGAACGGGGCCATTTTGCTATTTTGCCATCACTGGCATGAGCCCCTGAGGACCCCACACGCCCTCATGAAATAGCTGGGGCAACAGAGGAAGCCAATGCCCATGGGCAATCGTTTCCTTGGTGGGAACTAACTGACTCATACAGGGTTGCAGCCCACCAGCCCCAGGTCATTTACAAGTGTGGGACCCACCAAGGAGTTTGAACAAGTCATGACTCATGAGCACCGATGGGCCTCAAGTAATCCGGGCCTCAAGTGAAGTTGAAATCTGATCTCAGCCTGCCAAGTCCCAAATTACAGGGGGTGCATCTTAAAGTAAAAAGTTTGCTCTCCTCACTCAGTTATTCACAATACATTTTGTGTGTGTGTGCACCTGCCAGATTATAAAGATCAGGGCCATGGACTTGAGGGATTACAAAGATGGTAACCTGTGGCCCCTCCTGGCCCAGTCAGGAGCTCTGACAAGCATCAGCCTAACTCAGTGAGGATTAAAGGCTGGGATCCAAGGGGGAGATTGTTAAGAGGGGCTGGCATTTGGGCACCTGGGTGGCTCAGTGGGTTAAGCCTCTGCCTTTGGCTCAGGTCATGATCTCAGGGTCCTGAAATCAAGTCCCGCATCGGGCTCTCTGCTCAGCAGGGAGCCTGCTTCCTGCCTCTCTCTCTGCCTGCCTCTCTGCCTACTTGTGATTTCTCTCTGTCAAATAAAGAGGGGCTGGCATTTCTCTTGTTCTAGGAAGATGCCATAATTCAATCAGGGAGAGGAGGAAAGAAGACATTCCACCCAGCCAAAGACAGAAGAGGGGGAATGTCAAGGAATGTTTCCGTCTGGAGTCTTTTGACAATGGAATGGGGTTCCGGTTTGGGGTATTGGAGCCAGATTGTGAAGATGATAATGTCATTGCTAAAACAACCATGAGTGGCCTCTGAGGGCTCTTAGGCTCGAGAGTGTGGTTATCAGATATGCCCATAAAGGTGAATCCGGTAGTCATGGATGGCTTGGAGGCCATGGGCGCAAGGATTTGATTCCTCTATAGTTCACTCAACACTTTTTATTAAGGGGAGTAAGCAGGAGGAAGGGCCCAGAGTGACAGTGGGATGGCCAGGCCAGATTATCATGAGTTGGTGGACCATTGTTAGGACCATGAGAAATGGGAGCCGGTGCAGATTTTGAGCAGAAAGGAGACATGATATGGCCTCCTTATCCATAGATCACTCTGGCTTCCAGAATGTGAGTTGTGAGTATCCAGCTCTCACTGCTTTCAGGGAATTTATGATCTGATTTACAAAGGAACGAATCCAAGGCTTTTTACACAATAGAAAATCACAATTTTAAATTTGATGATTCATGTCAATATTCACCCCATTGCAGATTCATGCAGATAGTCACATGATTCCACTATATGGAAATATGAACCTGAAAATTCTTGGCTCTATATATAATAAAACCTGTTTCTCCTCTGCCATACTTTTTTTGCATGAGTTTTGTGCCTGGGCCTGACTCTTTCATGAGGTGATGGAAATATCTAGAATCTCCTTTGGCGGACTGGCAGAGTTCTCACTCCACTGGGTCAGGCTGATGCTCAAAATTTGCTGTAGTCAAATGAAGTATGCCTCTAGCCATATTAAATGGCTCATATTAAAATTTGACTTTTTTTTTAAAGTCTAACCACAGTATCATAGAGTTAAGAGAATGGTGAGTCTGTCTCTCTTAGCTAGGAGCTTGAAGATGCTCTGAACTAGCTTTTTCTAGGCTCCATGAATTCCTCAACATCTAAATCATGCCCAGCGGTTCATCAGTGTGTCTGGTGATGGGCTTCAACCTAGCATCGTGGAGCTTAAATCTATGGGTCAGACCCAAGAGGTTGGACCAGAGTCTAAAGGAAACATTTATCTAGATCTTTACTGGAAAATTCTACCTGCTGGGCCAGACTTTGGGTCCAGACCATATCATTCCTACTCAGAATGTCACAGTATAAAGAGAGTTGGCCACAGAGGCACCAAGAGCCCGGGATGGTTCCGGAGCCAGATTTCCTGCTTCTGAGATGGGCCTCCAGCTGCAAGAGCCTGTCCACAGTGTTGTGGGCCAGCGGGCCAAGCCCCCAGCCCCTGGCTGCAGGGCCCAATAGGCAGGCCAAGCACCTGCTCCAGGCACTGAAAACAAAGTAAAAAGCAAGGAAAGAGGAGTATTTGTCATGGAATTTGGTATTTAATAGCTCTCAAAATAGAATCAAAATAGTCCTTGTGGGAAAAGTCAGAACTTCATTCAGGCTGCATTCCGTGTATTTTACGGATTAATGTTGTTTGGGTGTTGAGTTACTCTGGCTCGTCACCCTTTCAGTGTGTAAGGAAGAGCTTCTCAACATTAGATCATTAGATCTTTGGAAAAATACTGATGCCTAGGCCATGCCCCAGAGCTTCTGATTACATGCCCAGGTGAAGCCTGGACATTGGCATGTTTTTAAACTCCCCAGGTGATTCTAATGTACAGCTGGGTTTTTGAACAACTAACTTAGACACCTTTAGGGTGTCTAAAGGTCCCCATCTGGGGCATCTGGGTGGCTCAGTCTGTTAATCATCTCAGGTCATGATCCCAGGATCCTGGAATTGAGCCCTGCATCAGGCTTCCTGCTCAGTGAGGAGCCTACTTCTCTCTCTGCCTCTGCCCCTTTGCTCCCACTCCTGGTGCAGTCGGTTAAGCATCCAACTCGGTTTGGGCTCAGATCGTGAATCTCAGGTTCTTGAGATCAAGTTGCACATTGGGCTCTGCACTCAGGAGGGAGTCTGCTTGAGATCCTTTCTCCCTCTCCCTGTACCTTTCCCACTCGTGCATTCTCTCTAATAATTAAATAAATCTTTCAAAAAAAAAAAAAAGACGAGCAGATACATGACCCATCTGAGCAGTTGGTGAATGAGTAGTGTGGGCATGCCAACCCAGCTTCTTCTTTGGTTCTAGATCCCAGCCCTGTTGAGTTGCTCCCCCTGGGAGTGGGCTCAGCCCTATTTCTGTGGCTGCCCCCTGGAGGAGCTCTGGGGGCTGCCCCATCCCTATATCCCTCTTCTGACCTTCCCCCTGCGCTCTGGTTTCAGCTCAGAGGCTTTCCAGAAAGGCGGAAGGAAAGGGGCCAAGAAGGTCATGATCGTCATCACAGACGGGGAGTCCCACGACAGCCCAGACCTGGAGAAGGTGATCCAGCAAAGCGAGCGAGACAACGTGACCAGATACGCTGTGGCCGTGAGTCCTGCCCCTCGTGTCCCACCATGCGTGCTCCTAGAGGCTTAGCCATCAAACCCCTGGGGAGTCCCAGGGGCATATTCTAGGTCATGAACAAGCTGTCCAGACCCTCCAGTGGGCCTCGCCTTGTTTCATCTTCTCCTAAAGAGCATCTGGGGAGTTTTCCTTTAGCGCCATCCAGGGCCATACACAACAGTTATGGAGTTTGGGGGATTTTTTCCTTCCATCGCCAGGGAGGTTCTGAAACTTCAGAACTCTAGGAAACAACCTCACAAGCCACCCAGACCCTGACCCCTATCTTAGACCAGGGGCCTTCTGTGGCCCCTGTATGACAGCCTGTCTCAAGCTGCAAGTGGAACCCCAAGTTCTGCTCCTGGTGGTTGAGATGGGGGCCCCGGGCACTTGAGGGACAGCAGCCGCAGGCATGTGGGGAGGTCTGGGCCACGTCCTGGTTGGTCACCCTGCCCCTGTTCCCTGGCAGGTCCTAGGCTACTACAACCGCAGGGGGATCAATCCAGAAGCTTTTCTAAATGAGATCAAATACATCGCCAGTGACCCCGATGACAAGCACTTCTTCAACGTGACCGACGAGGCGGCCCTGAAGGATATTGTTGATGCTCTGGGGGACAGGATCTTCAGCTTGGAAGGTGAGCAATGCCTACCCAGAGGGGTCTGTGCTCCCGGGCTCACATCAGGTGAAGCCTGTGGAGTGATATCCAGCCCCACAACATGGAGTGCTTTAGCAGGAACCATCCTATAAAACCGTGCTACTCCGTGAGGGGCCGGGGCTTTGCTGGCATTCTCCTCCTGGGACCACTGGCGATCCTGAAGCCTGTAGGAGCCAAGGGACTTGCCAAAGCTTCCCCGGCTTGGGAAGGAGACGGGGTCTGACCTAGTGTCACCAGAATTAGCAAATACAAAATACTATGTTTGTGGCAGATTGATCCTAAGAAGTTATCTGCTGGTTGTCTGAAATTCAAATTGAACTCTGGGCATCCTGTATTTTATCCGGCAAGCCTAGTTTGGAAAAAGCTGGGCCTGCCTCCGTAGCCCAAAACGCTTAGTCCCTGAGTCCTGCTGCCTCCCACCAAAATGCTTCAAGTAGAGTTCCTCCCGAGTGCCTCTCTCCTTACTATTGACACTCCAGTTTTGTCTGCATGACTCTCCTTTGTGCAGTGTCTTGCTGGAGCGGGCCCTCCCAACATTGGGCTGGGCCACGCGGGAGGGTTTGTAAACAGAGAGAAAGCAGCGTCCTGGGGCCTGAGCACATTAGAAAAGATGAGCTCCAGAGACAAAAGCAGCCCTCATTCACAAGGATAAAGGGGTAGAAAGTGTGATCCTGAGTTTTGAAACTCACCCCAGGACTTAAATATCCAGATGAGAGTACTTCTTCTAGAAACGGTTGCCTTGGGTGTGGAGAACATCACTCCAGGGCCCTGGGGCGGGGGGCTTTTGTGGGGTGGGGCTTTCAGCACACATGGGTTTCTTGTGCAAAGCTGTGGTGGTGACAGGTCTCCCTCCCAGGGGTTGAGCCGGCATTTGGGAATCATCCAGAAGCATCTGGAACCAAAGCTGGTGAATAATAAGAATAAGAAAAGTGCAGAAAGAAATGGAATTTCCACTTCTTGCCAAAAATGTAGACTATTTCTTTCCATGCACTTTCCTTAATCTTGCCCCTAATTTGACAGTCATATAGCATGCACGCTGTCCTATAACTTGTCCCAAACCCTTTCCAGCAGTGACGGGGTTAGTAATAGTAAAGCCAGCAGCCAAAGGAAGGTTCTCGGTGCCTCTCCCTGCAGGCTGCCTGCCTGTGGGGCCACCCAGGAGGGCAGTGTGGCTGGACTCAGCCTCAGGCCCTCTCTGCCCTTCCTGAAGGGGCCCCCAGGACCCAGGGGTTGGGGCTGAAGATGCAGGTGTGCGTGGTACTAAGCGGCCAGGTGCAGAGCTGAGATCTCTCTGTCCCTCTGTTTTAGGCACCAACAAGAACGAAACATCCTTCGGGCTGGAGATGTCGCAGACGGGCTTTTCATCTCATGTAGTGGAGGTGGGTCGGGTTGGAATCACCCTCCCATGCACTTCCCACCTCTCTAGGTGGTCACCCCACCTTTTCTGGGCTCTCACCCCTCTCTGTGTCCCTGGGTCTCTCTGCCTCTGTCTGCCGTGGCTGCAAGGAAGTCAAGGTCTTCAACTTAAAACAGGTTGTCTCGAGCCCTTTTCAGCAGGGAGTGGTCTACAAGTAGTGAACCACCCCGCCCTGAGCAGGGTGCCACTGGGGGCATTTCCTCCAGGACCAAAGGTCCCAATCGGTCTGCAGAGCCCTGCTCGAAAATTGGGTCAATGTGGCGAAACTGATAGCATTGCACTCCTAGTGTCCTGCTCCCGTGGCAGCCGGGGCGTGCGGGGGTGTGGCCCCGCGCCGAAGCTGGCAGGTGTCCGCATGTGCAAGATGCATTCCCCCTGCAGACTCGGCATCAGCTGGCAGAGGTCCCAGGTGGGCACGTGGGGTCACAGGCAGCATGCCCTGTCAGAGGCTCTGCTTCACAGACCCAGAACGTCAGGCTGTCACTCCCCAGGCATACCCCTCCCCTGATTCTGATTGACAAGATGGGGCTGGAACCTCACAGGATCGCCAGAGGGGCAGAGAGTCAGTGTCTGTGAGAATGTTCTGGAGACTGTGGAGCCCTGTCTGGGAGTACCATGTGGTCTGAGACAGACAGACCGCACGGCGGCAGGAGTCTGTCTCAGTGGACATGCATTGGGCAGACGGTGTCCTAGCTGTTCCCAAGTTGGCACCATGGGAATGTATTTCTGCCTCCTCATTTGCCAGAAAAGATCTATCAGAAAAAGATCTTCCTGCTTATACATCACCTTCATTATCTCGTCGCTTCCCGCCCCCCACTCCTCTGTGAGGTGAATCAGGCAGGATTCCTAGGTGCCGGTCTCCAGAGGAATAACCTGAGTCACACGAAGTCTGAGGGACCCCCTGAAGTGACATAAGCCAGAAAACACCAGTCTCACACTCTTCCTCTCCACACAAAGCGGCTGCTCCCTTCAAGCTTATGGAATCTAAGGGGGTCTGAGTCAGAAATCCCAAATCAGAGTGGGGGTAAGGCAGGAGACATGTGCACAGCAAGCAGCAGGGGGAAGGGTGGAAACCTGACTCACACTCTGCTATTCCTGAGCTGAATCTGGACAGGCTCATGCCCACCCCGAATATAGCAAGATCTAAATGGAACTGCCTGTAAGAATAACACTCCTGTTCTATGCACACAGCACTTCAGAATTTTCCAGGAAATTCCTGCGCCCCATTTCATGCTCCGCACAGCCCTCCCGGGTCGGCAGGGGGGAAGAATTGTCCATTTTAAGTGGTCAGATCTGCATATCTTTTCCGTGCCTTCCCGGTGCCAGGCCATACGTTGGGCCCTGGAAGGTGCAGGCTCCTGCTTTGAATACCGTGTATGCCCAGGAATCAGGGAACCTGAAGAGAAGGGGAGGTTAGGACGAGGTTCAGGTATTCAAGAACACTGAGATGAGTCGGGAAAATGACCCAGGCATCTCAGTGTGTCGAGCGAGATGAGTCCTTGAAGGATCCGTGGGCTCCCCAGCTGCACAGGGGAGACCCGGAGCTCCCAGCCAGTTTGTTATTTAGGTCAAGGTCATGCATAGCCCTGTGCAGATTCTCCCACATGTCCAGCTTGTTTTCATTCCCTGGTTGGAGAGACCAGGGTGCTCTTCCCATCCTCATCCCCACGCCCAGCTCTTCTAAAGCCCCCGAGTCCTGTTTTCAAGTAACAGGCATCTGGAAGTTTTTATCTGATAGGACTCTTAAAGGGATGATTAAATTTGAATCTAAGACGCTTTAACACTTAAAAGGAAAAGAAAATCCTTCCAAATCTGAAGGAATGGAGCAACGATGGTGGGCTGTTGGCGCTGTGACTGGCCGTTGGGTGGCTATTTTAGGGCACGGAGGTTTCTCAGTGCGGGTCACTGATGCCGTCATAATTGGCCACAGCCGTCCTGTCCCTGCAAGTCTAGCCCACAGCTCTCAGGGTCAGTCAGAGCACTGTGGGGACAGAGAACAGGCAGTCCAGGCTTTCAGTTTTGCCAGAAGTGGGTCCGGAGCCCCAGTCAGTCTGTGTCTTGGGCAAGCTACCAGGCTCCACCTTCCCCAAAAGTGTTCCACAGACAGCTTCTTCCTGCAAATGTGTGAGGAGCCTTCAGCTGCCCTGGACCTGTTTTGTTAGGTCAGAGAGAACAGTCTCTAGTCCCAGGGGAAGGACCCCATAGAATGTCCTCAAAGAGCAGAAGAAGGGCCCAACTGCTCATCACCTCGGCTGCTGTTGTCTACCTAGCAAGGGAAACAGCCTTCGAGGGAAAAAGGATGAAAGCAACTAGAAAAAAAGAGACTCCGGTGCCCAGGGTAGGAGAGGAGACCCCAAATGTTACCTGGTCACTCAAAGAACCCAATGCCCCAGGCCACAGGAGCCTCTGGGGAAACCCAGGGAGCTACAGTCAACCCAGGGAACTCAAATCTTGATTTGCAAAAAGGGGAAAAAAGATATTCTGGAAATTACCATCAAGAAAACCAGCTCTGGGGACGCCTGGGTGGCTCAGTTGGTTAAGCGGCTGCCTTCGGCTCAGGTCATGATCCCAGGGTCCTGGGATCGAGTCCCACATCGGGCTCCTTGCTCGGCAGGGAGCCTGCTTCTCCCTCTGCCTCTGCCTGTGCTCTCTCTCTCTCTCTCTAACAAATAAAGAAAGAAAGAAAGAAAAAAAAAAAAAAAGAAAACCAGCTCTGGATCTCTGATCAAATTTGAAAACAAATTTTGAAGCCAGTGTCTCCATTAGCATTTGGAAATGAATGCAAAGGTCACCACTAACAGCTGGAGGGGCTTCTATTAGTCCTGGCTGCCTGCTGAGGTAGTGAACTCCCCGGTGAGTTGGGTAATCAAGAAGAAGCTGCAGGAGTCTGCCAGAGAGCTTACAAAAGGGATCCATACCTCTCCCAAGGGGGCATGACTCTCTGAAGCTATAATGCCCACAGGCCAAGAGGGGAAGCTATGCTGGAAAGAAGGGACCATGAATAATCATTGCCCATTGGTGGTGGATGGAGAGGGGGTGCTCCTCTTACCTGAGCCCTCAGGTAAGCCCTCAGCTGAGGAATTTCACTTGGACCTCCTACCCTGCGGTCATATGTCTCCCCAACCCGGAAAGTTCACGGAAGGAAGCACCTTTATTAGGATGGGTCCTGTCTACACAAATACTGTCGTGACTCACCTGAAATGGGAAGAGACTATTTTCCTTTCACCTACACGTGATGACCCAGCAGGACGGCCCTCAGTTATTCTAGAACAGGCCAAGGGCAGAGAGCCTCCCACCTCCCTGACCAGCTGCCCTGTCAGCCTGTGCCCTTCCCGCAACAGCCCCTGGGGTTGTAGGGCAGAGAGCAAAGGCCCTTGGCCATTATCAGAGGCTCTGAGCTGCTGAAGCCTTCAGGTTGTATTCTTTCCTAAAGGTTTTACATCGGAACTAGTTTGGCACATTTGATTGAATCAAAAATGAAAAAAACTATACTTACCTGGCAGGGGAGATACCATGATCACGAAGGTGGTTTTCCCAGGGCAAGGCTTATCCATTGCACTCCAGATGTGCTGATTCCCCCTGCGATTTCCCCAAATGTGGGAAACTCGACTGCATAATTTGTGGTAGCGGGGGACTGCGTTCGAGCTCTCCCCTGAAAAAAAAAAAAAAAAGAAAAAAACTAATCCATAATAATGATGTGAGGGGTTGACACCTGCAGGTTGTAAACTCCTCTATGCGTCTGTAACTAGGGCAGGCACTCGGGGTATTCTCGGGTTCTATCCTTTGTGGCCAGGACGTGGGAACGAAGGTCTGTCAGCTTGCTGTTCCAGATTGTTCACAGGTGACTTGTGGTGGCAGGAATCACTTACAGTTCATTGGGCGGTCCTCCTAAGCCCCAGGCCCTCAGGCTGTGCACTGGTGCCCAGCACCCAACTCCTGGGCCTCGTTCCCAGAAACTCTGATCAAGACCAAACAGTTAGGTTCTTGCTCCCTACGCCCCCTCCTTGCCACCCTGGCTCGTGGTTTCCGGCCCGGTGAAGGGCTTCTCTCCACAGAAGGATTGAGGTCCTGTTTCCGGGTGTCTCTTGTCCAACCCCATCTAAACCTCCTGGCACTCATCCCTTCCTCAGGCTCCTCTTGGGCTTGTTAAAAACACACCATCTTAGGACAGAATCTGAACAGTTAGTGAAAGTATAATCCATCCTCTTAACAACGCATTTGCCTTAGGAGGGGCTCTCGGCCCTTCTTCAGTCACTCTGATGATCGCACACAGGCACTAGGGAGCCATGGAGGAGTCTGGGGAGGAGGACTGCACTCAGGGTCCTCTAGGTGGCCTGTGCACCAGTGCACAGGGCCGCCAGCAGCCACCCCCCTCTGCCTGCACCACCCCGCCTAGCCAAAGCCGAGAAGAATGGCTGGCATCCGTTACTACTGGGCAAGAAGAAAGCACTGCTGGCTGTGTGGCCTCAGACAAATCATTTCACCTCTCTGAACCTCAGTCTTTGAGCAGATGTCTGAAAAATATTTGCTGGAAGTGAATCTCGAGGCTTGGAACTGGAAGTGTACATTTCGAGGCTTGCTAGTAAATCAAGTAACCGTTTCTTAAAATCCTATCCTAACTCCACGCATCTCCTCAGTTGCCCGCCTCTTCCTGTGGGGGGCCCCCAAATGAGGCTGCCCTGGCCTCCAACGGGGCCCTCCCCTTGGGCTACCAGTGGTGCCAACCTGATCATGAGGTCTGCCTCTTTACTCCTGACTCCCTGGTGTTTTATGGATGAATTTAAGAGTGCGAAGACCTACTACATACTGAGACCTTACTGGCTGCCCAGCACTATGCTAGGAATTAAAAATGTTAATCCTCACAACAAAACGACTTACAGCTGCAGTGGAGACAGAGCAACAGAGAGAAAGAGCGAGCGAGGGAGAAAGAGAGAGAGAAGAACCCCCAAGTTCACACAGCTAGAAGCTCTGGAGCTGGAACAGGAACTCGGGAATGTCTGACTCCAGACTCCATAATCTAGCCACCAGGCCAGGGATGCTCAGCCTCAGCCCGGTGGGCAGTCTGGGTCCCATCATTTTGGCTGTGGGACTGTCCTGTGCATGGTAGGCAGCAGCCCTAGCCACTACCTCCAGATGTCATACCGAGCCCATTACCACCTCCAACCCCCTGCTCTGACAACCAAAACTGTTTCCAGGTATTGCCAAATATTGCCTAGGGAATGAAATGCCCCCATTCGGGAACCACTGCCCTAGACTACGTTGTTTCTAGGGCTTGGGATGCAGACTGGCTGGAACGTGGTTTGAAGAGATGGTCACATGCCCAAGGAGCCTTCAACTCAGCTGGGAAGGCAAGACTGCTGCAGAGGCTGGGGCAGAAGGCAGCTAAGAGCTGAGCTAGCAAGAATCCAATGGCAGGTGCTATGCTCAGGTGAATGCAGATACAAGTTGTCTATAGGGAGGGCATGGACTTGGCCTCGACCATGCCTGCATCCTCATTTATGCACAGAGCCTCAGAAAAGGCAGCTTATGCCAAGGGTCCAGGGGCAAGGCCACCCAGGCACACCTTGGCCCTATTTGGTGGGAGCTCACGTGGCCCCAGGGGAAAGGAAGCCATAAATTAGGGAGCCAGTGCTGGGCCTGCGGCATGGGATGAGGCTTTTCCTTGGAATGCCCTGCATTCATGATCCAGCTGGGTCTCCCTGCTCAGCTCCTCTGTCCAGGCTTTGGCACTTTGGGGGGCCCTGCCCTTCCAGATTTTTTTCAAATTCAAATTGTCTAGGCTCCCTGAGCTGAGGAAAGATAGTGCCATAGCAAGGTTTGCTCCAGTGGCCTCCATTTACCCTCCCATCCACTGTCCTCTGCAAAGCTCTCCCTGGCAACAGACCCCTCTTGGAAAAGGGCTACCACTTGGGAGCACAAGCCGCAGCCCCTGCCAGGATAAAACGGCATAAAGCAAGAGCCCGTGAGCCCTCAGCCGGCCCAGTACCACCAAATCCAGAAGGCCCAGTGGAATCCCTGAGCCCCACTGATTGGCATCAGTCCTCCCCAGCAGAATCCCAGGCATGTCAGCTGAGCCAGTCCCCCTCAGTCCATCGTGGAGCCCCTTATCATCTGCAAAGCCAAAAACTCATCTTCTAAGGCCTCTCCATGAAGGAAGAAGCCTGGTCCTGCAGTAGCAAACTTGGACTCAGCCAGAAGAGAGAGGGAGGAGAGGGAGAGGGGAGGCCCATCATGCTCCTCTTAGAGGGTGCTCTGATGGAAAACCAGAAGCAGAGTCCAGGAGCTGCCCATGGGTGTTTTCTCTCCTGCCCAACCCACCTCCCTGCTCCAAATCCTAGCCCTGCCCCAACTTGCTGTGCAGCCTTGGGCAAGTCACTTTCCCTCTCTGAAGCTCAGATGCAGTTTGTCAAGTGCAGATAATGAATATCTGTCCTGTCGGCCTTGCAGAAATGGGTAGCTGGATGAGAAAGTACTCTGCAAAGAAGGGAGCATGGCCCAAGTTCAAGGAATACTGGCAGTGACCATGAGCAGCAAGTCTTTGAGGCCCCAGCCCCAATCCTGGCCTGGCAGATGTCAGGCACTCCCAAGCTGAGGCTCACATAGAGTAGGAGGAAAAAGCTAATTAGAAAGTGTGACATTAAACACAACCAAGCATATCAGACTCTCCAGAGACCAGCTCACTTACAGTCGTAAAAACATTCTGTCTGAACAGTCAGTTCCACTTCCAGAGTATTCCGACCCTTTAAGCCTTATCTAAGATCAACTTCAGTCTTTAAAGTGCCCCCTGAGAAATGAGAAATGGAAGGTCAGCTTCGGGTTCACGGTCCTGCCCCCTCCACTGCCACCAGTGAGACCAGCACCCAGTGATCCTGCCATGATCCTTACTGTCCCAAGGCCAAAATCACGTTTTTCCATTGGCACCATCGCTTTGGAGGTTTGGGGAGATGGGGTGGGGGAACCTGAAATCCTGCCAACCAGCCAGGATCAGGAAAGTTCAGTGTGGGGGTGGGGAAAAGTGACTTCACCAGCTAGTGCTCTCATAGCCCAAAGTTGGGGTACCACCTGCCTGGCCCAGAATGGCCAAGATCATCCAGGAAGGTGGCCCTCCCTGCTTTCACCACCTCCTTGGGCCTTCATTGTCCCTAGTCACTGCTCTTCCTCTTCTAAGTGCTTGCTGTTTGCCTTCCTGGGCCCACTAGCTCTGTGGATTGTTTAAGGAGATGGGGTGGTGATGGCGGGGTACAGAGGCAGCCCAGAGACGGAAGGGACCCCGTCGTCTGGGATGACCCCAGAGTCAGGAACCAGGAGCCTGCCTCTCAGGGAGCCAGAGCCCCCATCTTCCCACCTAAGCACTGCAGCACTCACTTACCCTGAGGCTAAAGACAAGTGTCGTTCCTCGGAGCACGGGCTGTCACGGATGTGGCCCTGGCTTATCCATCCAGCCTCATCAGAGTCACTCTGGCCCCTCATTACATGCTCCACCCCATCAAACAGCTTCCACTTCCTTAAAACCAAAGCCTCAAGACTTTCTCCAGCCTCAGGGCCTTTGTACACGCGTCCCCTTCCTGTCCAAGTGTCCAGGCAAGCATCACACATTCACAACGCTTTTCCTGACCCCCATTTCAATCTAATCTAAACCTCCCTGTGCTATTTACCTATAGCATTTATCACACTTTGTAACTATTATGCTTATTTGCATATTTCTTTAGTACTTGGAGCTTTGTAAGGGCAGAAACGATATCCTAGCACCAAGCAAGTGGCTGGGACAAAGCAGACACTTGGTGAATTTTTACTGAAGAAATGAAGAAGTAATATTTACACATAGGAAAGCAACTCAGACAGCACAAAGGAATGTGGAAGGAGGACAAATGCAGGGGCACCATCAGAAGGAAGGGAGAATGACAAGAGATTTCCTTCAGGGGTTTTGAAGCCCAAAGAGGAACAGAGGCCGGGTCCTAGAGGTGGAGTTTATTTCTAGTACATTCCTTTGTTTGACCAATTTTGTGCAAAGGATGGGGCGGAAGGTTCTTGACTCATTCAAAAGTCAAGAATCTTGGTGGAAGTTGTTAAATAATGAACACAGGAGATGGCAGATGCTTCATTGTATAGAAACCTTCCGCGGCTTCCCAGTGAAGGGCCCCCATGGGTCACGAGCTGATGTGTGTCCCCTCCCCAATGTCAGGATGGGATTCTGCTGGGAGCCGTTGGCGCCTATGACTGGAACGGAGCCGTGCTGAAGGAAACCAGTGGCGGGAAGGTCATTCCTCTCCGAGAGTCCTACCTGAAGGAGTTCCCTGAGGAACTCAAGAACCATGGTGCATACCTAGGTAAGAGCCCAAGTGGACAAGGAGAGACCCAGCGGAACTGGCCCCATACGAGACGAGGGGCCTGTCTGTGACTATCCAGGCACAGGTCAGGGGCCATGGCCTCTTCAGCCTGGCATCCACTGCGCCCCGCACCGTGCCTGGCCTGCAGTAGGTTCTCTAGAAACGGGTAGAATAAGTGACAAGAAATGCACCTGTACCTAAAATTCAGCTGATGCTTCTAGATGTTAGGTCAGGGGTTTCTGCATCTTTAAAGCTCCCTGCCTTGACTGGGGTTTGACCCATTAAGCACTCCAGAAGTGGACATTAGAGAGAGCTACAAATTGTTGGTCCAATGGTGATAGGTCCCAGCTCTGAGGCCCTAACCCACTGAACACAGTCACCTCCAGTTCTGTAAGAACCATGGGCCTGGCCCTCCATGCTGAGGCTGCCAGGACAGATCCTTTCTGAAAGGGCAGAGCCAGAGCAAAGGGGAGCAGGGGATGAACAGCGGGGGGTCCCATTGTTTCTGAGCCAAGTCAGCCATCTTTGAAGTCACCCATCATTAATGCCTCCTCGGACCCCACTCCTTCATGAGCCTGGGCCACCCGGAGTTGGCATATCTGTCCACATGTCTGTCCTCTCCCTAATGCTCCATGTCATCCTCACCTTTGTCACTCAGCTCTTCAGCCATCCACCTTGCCCGTGACACTGCCCACGCGGTGGTCACCCCATTTTCCATCCCCAACTCTGGGACCCTGAGCTGACCACAGGACAAAAGCCTGGAATCAGGACTTGCCCGGGGAAATACAGAGGCATAGGTCCCTAGAAGTCCCCCAACACTGCCTGGCCCACAGAGAATAAACCTGAACTGCATAGAGCGCCCTCTGGGCCCCCTGGTAAGCCAGACCCCACCTCTGCCTTCCAGCTGCTTCTCAGCCAGCGTGGCAGAGACAGGTGCCCAGATACAAATTATAATGCAAGTGGGGCCAGAGTTCAGATGCAAGCACAGAAAAAGAGAGAGACTGGAGCCCTGCCTTGGCAAAGGCCCAAACAGTGGAAGAGATGTCAGAAGAACGGAGGCTAGAGGCCACTCAACGCGGAACAGTCATGATGGCTCGCTCTCCTCCCTTGTGCTCCACAGGGGGCTGAAAGTGGGGACACCAAGTAAGCAAGTGGCTCAGTGGCCATGAAGCCTTAACTATCAGGGACATAGCACCAGTGCCCTGGGCCCGAATGAGTGGGACAAACACCACCGGTGGTCGTAGTCCAGCCACCATGACACTCGGGCCCCCACTGTGTGTGCTGGGGCCTATACCAGGGCTCTGAGGCAGGAAGAGACTGAAAAAAACCAAGAAGGTCCAAGAGAAGGAGGGAGACGCGGAAAGTGCCAGGTGGGTTCAGGACCCAGGGGGTAGAATGGTGAGGCTGGGGTGGAAGGTGCAGCGAAAAGGGGAAGGCAGGCTAGGGCCTCAGATGCCAGGTTGAAGAGCTGGAGCTCTTTCATGCTAGCAGTAGGGAGATAGTGAAGGTATCTGAGTGAGGAGGCAGCAGGATGAAAATTCCCTCTCTCTCCAGGCCCCCAAGAGCTGTCTTCCTCCTCCTAGGAGACCCTGGTGGGGTAGAGCCAGGCTGAAAAGCCCTTGTAAGGACCCACCATCTTGCCTTACCCACAGTCACAGCCTTGGGCGGGAATCCTGACAGAGTGCCATCTCTCTTCCTCCTCCCTCTGGGACTCATCCATGAGTGTCTGGACTCTCTGGAAGATTCCTTCCTATGTGCCCCAAGGGAGAGGGCTTTTGGAGGAGGGAGACCAGGAGGCCAGACTGTCTTCCTCCACACAAGGAAGCTATATGGACTTCTGGCTGTGGGTCGTCCCCCGTCATCTTGTCAAGGCCTTCTGGGAGGTCGGTCCAGCTTTCAGGATGGCCCTGTCTGCTGGCCAAAGAACCCCACAGAAACTGGAGCCACAGCCAGCAGACTGTGGGAAGCAGGAAGTTCCCCATGCTGCTTGCTGCCTTGAGAGGTGCCTGCTCCCAGGACATTAGACCCCCTACACCTCTCCCCCCATCACTGTTCCTCCTTCTGAGGAAGCTCAGAGCCGGGGGGCTAATTGAGAACATTTTCATTAGTGCCACTGGGGGCTCAAAAGAAGGCTTGGTGCGGTGCCTGGGTGGCCCTATTGGTTAAGTGTCCAGTTCTTGATTTCGGCTCAGATCATGGTCTCAGAGTTGGGAGATCAAGCCCCGAGTCAGGCTCCATGCTGAGCATGAAGATTCTCTCTCACACCTCACCCCAAAAAAAGAAAATGAAAGCAAAAAAGTGAGCGAGGGAGCAAGCTCTGCTGCTCTCCCTCAGGCTGACCCCACCTTAATGTTAATACACAGCCATATCAGCCTAGACGGTATCATGCTTCGCTGACCTCTCAAGCCCCATTGCCCAGAATACACCTTTAAGAGTCAAAATGTTTTGTCTGGAACCAGGGTAATTCACCCCACTACATCTGTGTGCCCAGCCACTGAATCAACTCGTCTACAAATCCTGCAGCCACTGTTAAGCAACCAGTGGAACCGTAGTAGTGACCTCCACTCTCACACACACACACACACACACACACACACACACACACACACACACACATGGCAGAAGGAGACATCCATTTGCCAGAAACAGCCCAGGAACCACCAACAAAGGCATCTAAAAACTGGGGTCCAGTATCTGAGGTCATCTGGCAGAGAGTGGGGCTCTAGGCTCCACACACCTCCTGGGCCCTGCATGTGCAGCTAGAGTCACAGCAATCAGGCAAAGCCAACCCAACAACCCAGAGTGGTGGCCTTTCCAGAAGATCCCTTGGTTTCCATTTCTTTCTCACTTGCATAGCATACCTGTGGGACTGAGAGGAGGCTCCTTGCTCTGGTCTGCAAAGTTCTGGGGCTGCAGGCGTCCCTGGGACCCCATGTTGATGCCCCATGGAGCAGCTCCTTATACCTGGAAGCCAAGACTCTAATTTTCCAAGAGCCACTTAGCTGAGGTTATAGGAATGAGGAGACACTGGCTGGTACCGGAGAGGGACAACTGGTAGGGATCAAAAAACAAAGCTGGCCCAATATGTAATAAAGCCCAGCTTTATTGGGCTGGTGCCCAGTAAGTCCCAAGGTGCCCTTGCCCTTGGGACTCAGGACTCTGGGGAAGGAGGGGACATGCATGTTCTGGGTCAGCAGTGCCTTTTAGTAGCACCACCCCCCGCTGCCACCCCGGCTTCCTCGGTGCCCTCCAGCCCAGAGTGGGGGGCCTGAATTCCACCTACCCTCCAAAATGCCATCCTGAGCCCCTCCTCTTCCAGCCCCACCCACCCACCCAGTGGTACCTAGGAATCACCACCCTGTGGTTTCACATCTGCTCAGCTGCCTGGATGAGTTCCCCAAGCAGGCCCGTCCTCAGCACCGCTGAGGACCCAGGGCAGAGACCAGCCTGTTTCCTCCCGCGGCAGGGTACACAGTCACATCGGTCGTGTCCTCCAGGCAGGGGTGGGTGTACGTGGCTGGAGCACCCCGGTTCAACCACACGGGCAAAGCCATCCTTTTCACTATGCACAACAACAGGAGTCTCACCATCCACCAGGCGCTGCGGGGCGAGCAGGTAAGGAAGGGGGAGTCTGAGGGCAGGGGCGTGGTGGGAGGGAACAGGGGAAAGGCTGAGCTGCCGAGGATTCTGGAGCTCAGCAATTTGTCCTCGGAGGTTCTTCCCACTTGAGGGGGTGGGAGAGGCATACACCTCCTTCCTACCAGCCTTGGAGCTGGACTGTCCCTTCCCCAGAAAGCCAGGCCCTGGTCCTTGCTGCAGCAAAGAGATCCTGGGAGAATTTGCTTGCTTCCGTTTCATGGACCTCAGGTCCCTGGTGCCAAACCTCTGCCCCTGCCTGCCAGCTTCTCTGGGTTAACATCCAGAGTTCAGGGTCAGAGGCAGCCTCCTGGCTCTGACTTCTTAGCTCAGGCTGCCGGGGCCCCAGGGATCCCAAGGAACAGGCATGTCCCTCCAGATACCTTCACGCTGCCAGCAGCAGAGGGCAGCAGCATACCCACCCACAGCGAGGCCCCCTGGGGTCACCAGGACACCGCCAGCTTCTTTCTGTCCCTGGAATGGGAACAATGCAGAATGCTATAGCCGCCAACGCCACGGCCCCACCCAGGCTGCCGTGGGAACGGTGCAGTGTTGCTCTGAGTCTCGTGGGTCATGACTACCAGTTGCAAAGCTATGATAAGAGTCACTAGAGGGGGAAAGACCAGAAAACAGGGTTCTGATCCAGGTCATTCCAAAAGCCGAGGAAGACAATGGTCCTGAGAAGCCACAGAGCTTTTCCAAGGTTACACAGTGGATTCGAGGCTGGGTCAGATTTAGAACCCAGGACTCTCTGGAACTCTCTGCCTTATGCTACCTCCTGACCCTTGATAACCTCAAAACTAGTGCATGTGTGCACACACACACACACACACACATACACAAACCCCGCCTGGCAGCACTCAGCATCTGTGGTCCCCTGGGCCTGAGCTGGGCCCTAGCCAGGCCCTTACCATCATTCTCAGCTCACCCCTGGCTCTACGGGGCCAGGAACAGACCTGTCTCCTGCACCTTTTACTGCCCTTGTGAGGACAAGCTCCTCACGGGGTCCAACCTAAATGCCGCCAGCTGCAGGAGGCCATCGTTCCCGTCTCAAGGGCACTGGCAGGCCAGCACCCTGCTCTTTCCCCGGGCCTCCACGCTGCCTTGCCCACACTCTGCCTGGGGCAGGCTCTTCTGGGAATCCAAAGCTAGACCTTGAGAGCTGGAGGGAATTTGCTGATGAATTTATGACATTTTTACTGCCCAGTTCCTTTTCCAACATCCGAACGAGAAACCGCGGTGCTGAAGGCAGCTAAATTAATTAGATTCCAAATCTCTGTGACCCACATAGCTGAGGCCACATATTTAGACAAAAAACTCCTTCCCTCCTCCCTTACTTGCTCTCTGTCTGCCTCTTAATTACCTTAGGTAGGGATAACTCTTTTGGCGCCCACCCCCAGGCTGAGATTTCCGTTTTCCTCTCTTCTGTGTTTCTATCTCACTCCTCAGTTAAAAGCTTTTAATACTTGCAGATAGGTTTCTCCTGAAAGCACCCCAAGCCAGGAGGCGGCTGGGGGAGGCAGTGTCACAGGCTTGGGTATCAGACCAGAGTTTCAACCCGGTTCAGCTGTAGCTAGCCTTCTGACCTTGGGCACGTGACTCAGATT
Source organism: Taxidea taxus jeffersonii (assembly GCA_003697995.1). NCBI lineage: Eukaryota > Metazoa > Chordata > Mammalia > Carnivora > Mustelidae > Taxidea > Taxidea taxus. Next base: position 39,599 of record ML101851.1, read on the forward strand.
CACTGAGCTTCAGTTCGTTCCCTGTGAAATGAGGACAGTGATCTCTCTTCAGGAGGCAAAGGGCTCACACAAGCCAGCTGAGGCCGTAAAGTGTGTCACATGGGGCTTGTCTGTGGAAAGGGCTCCTTTATCCTTCCCTAGTGGCCCACTGGTCCAACAAACATTTATTATATTTATTATATTGTGATCATACCCAGGCCTAGAGGGACACAGCAGGCACAATGCCCACTCTCCATGGGGGGAGCAGGTGCTGGTAGGGGCTGGGGGGAGCATCGAGGAGGGGTACCCATTGCAGGCAGGGCGGGGCAGGGCGGGCGTCTAACAGGAAGTGACCTGAGGATGATAGATATTATCAGGCAGGAAGAAGGGGAGAGGAGGGCAGACAAGAGAAAAGTATGTACAGAGGGAAGCCTGGAAACCAGCCAGGGCTTGGGCCTTTGTAGAAATCACTGGGAATGTCCAGAGAGAGTGTGGGAGCCTGGGGTGGTTGGAGGGGACACAGAGGCTAGTGGGGGGGAGGCAGGTCCAACAGGGTCAGGATGAAGAATTTGGACATCCTCCCGCACCCTCTCCGAGAGCAAGGGAGTGGTGCGGTCAGCTGCTAGAGGCCACTCTGGCTGCCCATGGGGGTGGACTGGAGGGTGAGGCAGGGGGTCCTTTGGGAGATGACTCACCTGGGGAAGAAGCCTCAGAGGAGGGAAGTAAGCAGACTCAGGACAAGTCTGGTGCACACCAGGCAGGGCTGCTGGTGGGAGAGGTGGCGGTGGGACCAAGGAGGACCCGCAGGTTTCAAACTGAACAGGTGGTTGGCACCCTCAGTGAAGTGGGGGCACGGCACCTGAGCGGGGAGAGGAGCATAGTGAGTGCTCAAGTGCTAAAAAGAAACCACAGTTCCCCGTCCGAGGTGCTAATCCCAGAGTTCTTCGTAACATTAAACATTGAAACGAGCCAAATGTCCCACAAGAGGATTGATTATGCACATGGGGCCCATGTGTGGTTTGGAATATCACAGAACCACCGATGATCAGATTGTAGGAAAAAACGTAACACATCAGGAGACACTGTTCATGATCCATTGCTTGATCTAAAAATCATATATAAGCTATACATATATTACGATCCTCGATTATACAAGTAAAACCGTGTGCGCACACACAAACAAGCCCCACACACCCTGGACAAAACGGACCAGACAAAAATGCACTCAGACGTTCACAGGAGTTCCAGTCGGATGTTGGGACAATGGGTGACTTTTATCTTCTCCTTCATACCGTTTTCTGATTTTGCTCATTTTTGTCACAAGATTGTGTTACTCACAAACAAAACAAATGGTAATCAAGACAATTAACCAATGGAAAGAAGGAAGGGGGGAGGGGTGGATGACAGGAGGAGAAGAGGGCAAGGTGGGACCAAGTGAAAACAGGTGAGTCTGCTCCACGGGAGGGGAGGGGAGCGGGGGATGAGAAAGGGAGGACCCTCCTCTTTGCTCACCCCGATTTCCGGGGGAAGGGTGTCCCCATCTCCCCACACATTCCAGCCCACTGCCCTTTCCCATCCCTGTGCTCCAGATAGGCTCTTACTACGGGAGTGAGATCACCTCGGTGGACATCAACCGCGATGGGGTGACCGATGTCCTGCTGGTGGGCGCCCCCATGTATTTCAGTGAGGGCCGAGAGCAAGGCCGAGTGTACGTCTACAACCTGAGACAGGTACTGGGGCAGGGGAGGGGTGCCTCACCCCTGCTTTCACTTGGGAGCCCCTGAGGGAAACAGGGCTACCCCAGAGAGGACAGCACCCGCCCGCTGCTGAGCCAGGCCGGGGACAGCAGGACCCTCCTCTGTCGCCGTGCTTAAGGAAGCCAGAGAGGGGAACTCCAGGGGGAAAATGGGGCGGAGACAGGCTGAGCCTTGTCCCACCCTGGTGTTGCAGAACCGGTGTGTTTATAACGGGACGCTGAAGGATTCCTGCAACTACCAGAATGCCAGATTCGGGTCCTCAATTGCCTCAGTTCGGGACCTCAATCAGGATTCCTACAACGATGTGGTGGTGGGAGCACCTCTGGAGGACAACCACAGAGGAGCCATCTACATCTTCCATGGCTTCCAAGCCAGCCTCCTAAAGACGCCGAAGCAGGTAAGACCAGGGGTCCTGGCTGCTGGGGCTGGGGCATCCCATGCGGGGATCTCTTCTGTGTCCTCCAGCAGGAAAGGATTCCAGTCTGTCCTAGCTTTACTTGCCTTAAGTTGGGATTTTGAAAAGGGTGCTTTTGTCTTCGGGATGGGTGACTTTACCATTACCCCTGTGGGCACCCTCTCCCTGCTTGACTTTGTCTCCCCAGCAACAATGAAACCCCCGGGGACCAGAACCTCCCTACAGCCCCCCACCCACTCTGCACACGCACACGTGTGATTGATGTGAGTGGAGAATTCCCATGTGGGCTTGCTCTTCTCTGGAAATGCCGTGTGTTGGAAACACTGCTTCCCTCAAGAGCGACCCATCTCAGGTCCCATGCTCTTGGGGTCATCATTCTTGCATACATATTTCCTTGTAAGGGGGTCTAATACACCACGGTCAGAGATGTGAGGGGGTTCTGCCAAGGAACACGGACTTACCCTTAATGGCGATCCCTTTTAAGACACAATTTCTTAATCTGAAAGGATGACTGGAGGGTCAGTGCCATCACAAACCAGGAGAAGAGATAGCTTTGGGCTGGGAAAGCTTCCCGATGGTTCCAATGGTTCCAAATGGGATCTCTCCAATGCTCCCAATCGTAGCTTCCCTGAGGGTCGCCCTGCCCCACCCTGTGCTAACAATGCCAGTCTCCAGCTTTCTCCTCCTATGTCCTGCAGAGAATCGCTGCCTCCGACTTGGCTCTGGGCCTCCAGTATTTTGGCTGCAGCATCCACGGGCAGCTGGACCTCAATGAGGATGGGCTCGTCGACCTGGCGGTGGGCTCCCTGGGCAACGCTGTCATTTTGTGGTTGGTTCTGCTTCTCTTGGCTCTCGGGCTCTTCTGAGGGTCATGATGGATACCGGGTTTTAGAGACAGGCTTTAGGACCTTTGTCCCTTTCTTTAATCGTTGTCAACCCAACTCACCCTGTTCTTGTCCTCTCGTGATGACACATTTCCTTTCTGTGGAGTTACTCGTACGTGGCTTTGGAGTCCAAATCCCTCTTCCCAACAGCATTCTAAGATTTTAGAGCAATCTGGTGTCCAAAAGTCCCTCTTAGAATTTGGCCTAAAAGTTCTGGCTGTTAGAGTATTTCTTCCGCTTCTGCTTTTTAAGCTCCTTAAAGGGACAGGCTGAGGATATTCTTTTCGGCCGGACGGATCCTCCTTCTCCCTGAGTGTGGCAGAATGTTCCTGCCACACAAGGATCTCTTTCCCCTAAACCCCTCGGGGCTCCTCATTTCCTTTTTCAGAGCCTCATCTCTGTACCATCCCATCAGACCTTTGCCATATATCCGCATGCAGGGGCTTTCTTTACAATTAAGGTCTATAGCTCTTAAAAAAAAAAAAAGCTTTCTAAAAGTCGCTGTATTTTACCATGGGATGTGTTGGCTACTTTTTAAGCCAATAACTGTTTAACTTTTCATGTATATCGATGGGCTATTTTTCATTATAAATCCAATAACTTAAAGAAACATGATAAAATGATGAAAAAATCATTCAGGATTTCATCAGCTTACCGTTACCGCTATTAGCATTGGGGCTTTTTTTCCCCCCTACCAGTCTTTTCCTATCTGCAGGTAAGTTTATATAAGCACAGTCGTATTTTTCATACAACTTGAAAAAGGCATGAAACCAAAGTGTCCCACGACTTCACAAGGAGAGCGAGGAAGTGGACATGCTCGCAGGCGTCAAAAACACCACAGCACGGTTGGGAGATGCCTTAGCCTGGTTCCCTAGAAAACAGAGCCCAAGACTGGAGCTCATGTGTGACGCCCCAGGAAGAGCCTGGGCCCTGAGGCAGAGATGGGCACAGGGATGCTGGAGGAGAAAAGAGGAGCAGTGTGAGTGGGGGGCATCCCTGAGCCAGCCGGGGCCTCACCTTCGCACCGCTGCTTGCTTCCCGGATCTCCCACGAGGCAGGACACACCCCGGCTTCTTGCAACAGACCATTGTAGGGGAAGAGGGAGAGCAGTGTGTCTGGGGAGTCCCTCTATCCCCTGTGGTGTCCCCAGGCCTCTAAAGGCAGCGCTGGGCTGCCACACACTAGGGCCACAGCCTCGCTCTAAAGGTCTGCTGCACGTGTAGGGGCTCATGGATCTTTGGGGGTAACAGTGTCAAGAGCAGCATGGGTGGGAAAGGTATTCCCGGTGTCGGTTCCAATAGCCAGGAAGCAAGACAGCTGCCCAGGACCCAGGGTACAAGGTAGACATGGCCTAGCCAGTCAGTGGGGTCATGTAGAAACTGGAAACCCCCACACTCCCAAGAGAATCACTCTGGCACAAAGGACCCGTTCAAGCTCTAGCTTTTGAGGTCTCAACCTAAGTGCTACCTTAGTGGTGATGAAATTGTGGGCCAGAACCCTCTGGAAGGGTTCTGTGCTCAAACCCCATGGGTCTCAAACTGCCCCATTAGGATCACCTGGGGAATTTTTCTCCTTTTTTTTCCTTTTCTTTTTGTTTGAGTATAGGTGATGTTCACGTTCCATTAGTTTCGTAGAGCATGGTGATTCAACAAGTTTATATGTTAACTGTAGCTTCCATCTGTCACCATATGCTGTTACAGTATCACTGACTCTGTCCTTTATGCGGTGCCTTCCATTCCCAGATTTCCACATTCCATAGCTGGAAGCAGGTACCTCCCCCCACACACACACACCCCGCCACCCTTTTTGCCCATCCTCCCATCCCTTCCCCTCTGGGAACCTTCGGCTTGTTCTCTGTGTTTATAGGTCTGATTCTGTTTTTTGTTGTTTATTCATTTATTTCGGTTTTTAGACTTTTTTAGTTTTTTTTAGATTTTAGATTTTTTTTCACAAATAAGTGAAATCATATGGTATTTGTCTTTCTCTGTCTGACTCATTTCACTTAGCATCATACCCTCTAGGTCCACCCATGTTGTCCCACACTGGGGAGCTTTGCAAAGGCTCATAGCCCAGGCTTCACCCTGACCACTTAACCCAGAATTTCTAGGCAGCCAAGTTTGAGAACCACTGATAGAAGCTATTATGTTTACACGGCTCTCTACACTGTCAAAGGGCCCCCCCTCACTGACCTCCTTTGATTCCCACATCTCCCTCAGAGAGATCTCGGGACCTGCCCAAGGGCCCTGAGGAACCAATGGAGCTGAGACTCAATCCGAGACCCCACACAGAAGGAAGGAGGCACCAGCCCCCTCACGTAGGGAGCAAAACATCAGCACAGATATCGATGCGAAAATTCAGACACATTCTATATCACACCCCACCTGCTTCTTTTTATATAAAAGCATGGTTTGGAGAGGCAGTACACTTCCTTCTCTGATCTGTTTTTCTTACACCCATAGAAGAATAAATTTGCATGGGGTGGTGTCGGGTAGATAGGTGGGGAATCTCTAGGATAGGGAGTGGTCCTCGACTTTGGCCTCGCATTGCAATCCCCAGGGAGCTTTAACACCTTGCTCTTCCAAGGGTGGTCCTGGACCAAGAGCAAGCATCTCACTGAGGGCTTACTGGAAATGCAGCATCTGTGCCCACCTATGGGGTCAGGGTCTGCATTTTAAAGATCTGCCTCTGCCCGCCACCACCCCCCCATGGCCTCAGAGACGTGCAAACATTAAAATTTGAGAAGCACGGCCTTCAGACAGGTGGATGCCAATTCTGATTTGATTTGACCTGGAGGGCAAACTGGGCATTGAGATTTTTTAAAACTCTCTCCATTATTCTAATGAATGTCCAGGGATGGAATGGGGAGACACAGCCAAAAGGACATAATGAAGGGCTCACCTTTGGGGCTGCCCTCCACCCACCTGGCACTTTTTTGCCCAGTACTGTAATATCTGGGGCCCCTCTCTGCCTTCCCCCAAAGGTCTGCAGATTCCATTTCCATCTGCGGACCCCCCTTTCTTCCCCTCCTCCATCTCTGGGTTCCCGGGACAGTGGAGCGCCCCACCCCGCAGCTACTCGTTCTTCCACTCCAGGTCCCGCCCGGTGGTTCAGATCAATGCCAGTCTCCACTTCGAGCCGTCCAAGATCAACATCTTCCACAGGGACTGCAAACGCAGCGGCAGGGATGCCACCTGCCTGGCCGCCTTCCTCTGCTTCACGCCTGTCTTCCTGGCACCCCATTTCGAAACAGACACAGTCGGTAAACCAGCCCCCACCCCGCCCAGCCCTGAGCGCCAGTCTCCCCACAGACTTTGGCATTGCTCTGCTCCAAAACCTGGGCTTCTGCTGAAATGGGCTTTAAGGGCCGGGTTGCGCACCTTGATGACTGCACTTGCTGATCTAATTCCAAGGAGCCAAAAGGGAACAACATGCCGGGCTGAGGGTGGCCGTGAGCCGCTGTGACCAACAAAGGAGAGGCCTGGGCAAGAAGGAAATAGTTGGGGTGCATCGGAACAGGGAACTGGGGGCTGTGGGGCATACTGGGCAGCCTGGAATCAGAGGAAGTGTCTGATCCAGGAGAGAGAGCAGGAAAAGGGAGGGTCAGACAGACGCAGCCCCCAGTCGCAGCAGTAATGGCTCAGAGTGGGCTCATGGCTGTGGTAGGATGTGTCCTTCTGAAGATCATCCCTTCCAGCCCAGGGGGCAGTCCTGGGCCCACACGGCCCCACAAAATGATGGCTGCAGGTTCTGGGACCAGACTGGGCCCCAGGGCAGGAAACTGGGATTTCCAAATTTTTTTTGTCAAGGAGCAGGGCCCACCTGAGGGGTGGGGGTGGGAGTGGGGGAGAGAAAAAGGCTAGTCTGGGCGGCTGTGGTCTTCTTCTTCCCTTCTACCTGAAAAAGGAGAAAGGTGCCAGAACCTGGCACGCCTAAAGGGCTGGCAGGGGTCCAGGTGAAGGGACGAAGACTTTCCTGGTTGCAGCAAAAGATCAGCCCCATTGAAGGCAAGGAGGCTGCAGGCCTTAAATCCCAGAATGGAGTCTTGAATTCAAGGAGCGGCGGGGAGGGAACTGTGGCTTCTGGAGGCTCTGAGCCAGGCCTGACAGGACAGCCCTGGAAAGTGAAGGAAAGGAGAGCTAGGGACGTCTAGCACTCCAGCGGGTGCTCAAATGAAGGCAACGCCCTGACCCCTCGTCCTGTCTCCTCTCCCACCATGTTTCTTTCTCCTGTATTTCTTCCTCTTTCTCTCTCCCTTCATGGTCAGGCCCCTCTTCACTCCTCCTCCTTCTGCCTCTCTTCTCTTTGGTTTCTTCTTTTTCCCCTTTCTCACTGCATCACTCGCACTCTGCATAGGAGTTTCCCACCCATACTAGGCCTCTTGAGGGGAGAAGAACAGTTTTCTCTTACCAGCCTAGAGGGCTTCCTGTAGAAGGCTGGCTTTCAGGAGGCTCTCTTAGAAGACAGACCAAGAGTCTTGGATGGACCCATGGCTCCACCTTCCTGCTTTTGCCCTCTCCCTCCTGCAGGCATCAGGTACAATGCTACCATGGATGAGAGGCGGTATGCGCCACGGGCCCACCTCGACGAGGGCGGGGACCGGTACACCAACAGAGCCATCCTGCTCTCCTCCGGCCAGGAACACTGTGAGCGGATCAACTTCCATGTCTTGGTGAGCTTGACACCCAGCAGCCCCACCAGCCGGGAGCAAGCTCCCACAGGAAGGGCCACAGAGCTGGAGGAGAAATTGCCATGGGAGAGGCAAAAAGCTCAGCGGGTGCCAGGCTGGTTCCGAGCCCCCAGCAGACCTCAGGAGGTCCGGCCAGGGTGCAGAGTCCTGGACCTTGGCCATGCCATACTCACGCCCCAGAGAAAAGGCTACTGAGACATGGTATCCTGTGGTACCCTCTCTGAACTCCCTTCTTCCACAGCACTCAGATGCCCACTGTTCCTTTAGCAGCGTGTGAAATCTGAGGAGGGAGATGGGCTCGGTGAGGTCTCACAGAGGGAACAGAGGTCAGCCAGCAGGGGCCGTGGTTGGAGGGGATGGAAGCAGGCGTTGGCTAAAGTGGAGGACCAGGTAAGACAGGCCCTTGGTGGGGGCGAGCCAGGAGAAGGAACTGAGTGTGGCCCACCTGGCTGAGGTGGAGAACAAGCAGGGGCCTGGTGCCTGGTTTCATGGATAAGGAAGAGGAGGAGAAGTTTGCCCCATCCAGAAACTCCAGACACCTAGGCCACAGCTCTGGCCTTGGAGACACAAGCAGGGGGCACTCAAAGCCCACTCCTGCCCCCTGTAGTTCAAAAGCCAAAAGTCAGAAAAATGAACAGATGTGGGAGTCCTCATGTCAGTTAATATGGGGTCCCCTTTGATGTGTGCATGTACCAGTTCTCAAAGTGTGGTCCCCCAGACCAGCAGCAGCAGCCCCATCACATGGGAACTTGTTAGAAATGTGTGTTTTCTTTCTTTTTTTTTTTTTTAAGATTTTATTCATTTGAGAGAGAAAGAGAGAGGGCACAAGCATGGGGGGCAGGGCAGAGGAAGACGGAAGAGCAGACTCCCCACTGAACAGGGAGTCCCACATGGGGCTTGATCCTAGGACCCAGGATCATGACCTGAACCGAAGGCAGATGCCCAACCAACTGAGCCACCCAGGCACCCCAGAAATGCATGTTTTCATGCCCCACACCAGACCTACCAAATCAAGAGTTCTGGGGGTGGGCTCAGCCCTTAGTGTATTGCTGGGCCCCCCTCAGGATTCTGACCCATGTTCAAGTTGGAGAGCCACTGCCTTGATACAAAGAAGCCAGTCACGTCAGGATTTAGGTTCCATGGGCGGGGGGGGGGGGGGGTTGTAGGCATTTCTAAGCATCCCCCTCTTTACCCTCCACACCTGGACCCAGCCGAACAGCCCCCGTTTTGCTCATACATTTGTTCATTCATTAATTCGGCATGCCCATGAACCCTGTCACAGTGCTGCAGCTGGGCCCCAAGCTCCTGAAAAAGGGAGAGGCCGGCACACAGAGATAGTTCAAATGCCATGCAAGAAGCGGGCTGTGCGCATGGGATGGTGGGGGCTGCCTGGGCCCCCGGAGGCCGAGGCGCTGGGGGATGGGTGCCCAACCTTGAAGGCTGAGCAGGGGCTTGCTGAACCTCCAGTCTCCCAGCATGCTTCTCCATCCTGGCCTCATCCTGAGGCTGGCAGGGAGCCTGCCCTCCCGCCTGGGGGAAGTAGCAGTTTTCTCTCATGGTCCTGGCCCAGAAACAGGTGCTCCGTGCTCCCTCACCCCATACTCATCTCCTCCCACACAGGACACCGCTGACTACGTGAAGCCAGTGACCTTCTGGGTAGAGTACTCCCTGGAGGATCCCAACCACGGCCCCGTGCTGGACGACGGCTGGCCCACCACCCTCCGAGTCTCGGTACATCCCCACGTACACAGGGCACACGACCTGGGTTCTTCATTCCCCACCCCCACCTCCTCCCCGAAGCCCAGATCCAGAGGGCCCCAGGTACAAAGGACTCCTTCCCCCACTGCTGTCAACTTGGGAACACGCTGAAGGAAAGGATGGGGCTTTTCCTGTTCAAGGATCCCCCGTATCGCCAGCAAAGGGGGAGCCCTGGACAGTCCTAGAGAATCACAGAACCAGAAGGGATCTTGGGCCTCCATCACCCACTTCCTTCAGGAGCAGGTGAGGTGCACTGGGGCCCAGAGCACGGGAGCCAGCCATCCAGAGCCTGCCCTGCAGCTGGGGTCTGGCCCCCTCAACCACAGGTTCTGATCCCTGGCTCTAGCAGAATCAGAACTTTCTGGTATAGAACACTCACAAGCTCCTCCCACCTGCAATTCACAGACGTCCCACTCACAGAAAAGTTCATGGTTTATTTCTGCCTGAACTGTGCTGGGAGAGCAGGCAAAATTCATGAAATTAATATCTAATTCCTGAAACTTGAGGAGCAGCAAGACCTGAAATCCCCTCTCTGCTCCCATTCACCCCTGCCTTCCCTGCCCTCCCAGACCCCACTGCCCAGCCCTCGACCCTCACACCTTCCCTCTTTTCTCCTGATTCCGCATCTCTCACATGTAAGAGAGGCTGTCTCATGCAGTTCAAGAAGGGGGGAGTGGACTGGCCGAGATGGAGATGTCGTCAGTAATGGGTGCGTGAGTCACTACTGTCCCTGGCTGCAGTAATTACAGAGACACTAGGGTGAACGAAAGAGAATCTGCCAGGCGATCCACGAGTGAGTCAAAGCCCATGAAGCAGATTGATGTGAAAGGCTCACTCTGCCCCACACTGACAATCCCAGCGCAGGCTGCCAGTTAGGGCTGGAGGCCAGGGTGAAGACAGGAGCGAGCTCAGAGGAGGTGTCACTGATCAACCAGAAAGAAAGCCAAGAAGACTTCCTGGAGAGGGTGGCTTTCGGCCAGACCCTAAGGAATAGACCAGATTCAGATATGCGGGGATGGGAAGAGTGGCCTTCCACTCCAGGAGAGCTGACGGTATGACCAAGGGACAGCAGCGAGAGAGGCAGGCTGAAGGGAATGTGTAAAGAGAAAAAAAATTAAAAAGGAGGAATAATCCGGGTCCTATTATCAAGGGCTTCAGATAGCAGCTAAATTTCTAAAAAAACAAAACAAAACAAAAAAACCTTGTTAATCTGGACTTCTAACCTCCCCCCATTTCTGGCGACTGAGAGACATTCTGCCCAGCGCTCTTCTGCAAATTTTTAGTTAGTATCCGCTCAGCACCCAGCGCTGGTACAACCCTGCAGTATCTCGCTTCCTGGGGGAATGGGCTGTTCCACATAATTGAGTGTAGCAGTTGCTTATCACATTAATTATTCCTTTTAATCAACTGGATGGAAATGCTCCTGAAGGTGATAGGACAGTTTGCATCCTTTGCAGGCAGGAGGCTGGGCGGGTGTGGGGGCATCTTATCGGAGTCTTGAAGTCGCCAAGGTGAACGTGGGTGCTAGGGTTCAGTGAGGCCCCCAGGGGTGACCAGTGCTTTCCACTACAGGCCACCGCTAGATGGCCTCCCTCCGCCCTCCTTTGAATGACTCTGCAGCCCTCTCTGCTTCTAGCTGCAAATCCACCATGCAGCGGGGCAGCTGGGGGCTGCAGGTGCATGTGGGTGAGGCTCAGAGGCTCACCTTTGGGAAAGGTCCATGAATTTCAGATCTGTGTGGGCTTGGTTTCCCCTCCCCTGGGCTTCCACTGTATCCTTGGGAGGGACAGTTGTACTCCTCGGCTCCCGACCTGAGCGCTTACCTGCTTGCTGAGCACTTGGACCCAGAAGGACTACAAGACCACAGAACCAAACTCAACTTCACCCCTCCGCTTATAAATGAATGGTGCAGCCCTCCTTCCAGACACTAACAAAGGGACTTGTCCACATCCTGGGCCCTTTGGCCCCTTAGCGCTGATGAACTCCAGGTCCTATGGACCCCACCTCAGGCAGTCCTAACCTGTTGTCTCCTCTCCACACCCGTACCCCCCAACACTGTCATCATCTCTTGTCTGAAGCAGCCTCCTCAGTGGCCTCACTGACTCTAGCCTTGATCCCTCCAGTCCATCCACCCACAGTGGCCACAGCAAGCCTTCAGTATGCAGGTCTGACGGCAGCCTACAGCAGTCAGTGATTCCTGCCACCTGCAAAGAACAACCCCAAGGCCCTAGAAGAACTGGCCACACTCATCTCTCCATCCTCTCCATCCCAAAATGCAGCAACGCTAAACCACCCAGCATTTCGAAACTCACCATGCTGCTTCATGCCTCAGGACCTTTGCACAGGCTCGTCCTTCCCACCGACTTCTCCGTCTCCCTGGTCACCCAGCTAACATGGTCATCCTTCAGAACTCTGACCTACTGTCTCTTCCCTGAAGGTTTCTCTGACCATGTGCAGGCCAAAATGACTGTTTCCTCCCCTCTGCCTCTCTTTTCCACACACAGATTTCTAATTTTTTTTTTACACATTTCACACTGTAATTATTTATCCAGCACTCTTCCCCACGAGCTGAGAGCAGAAGCTGTGTCTTCCTCATCCTGTACCTCCAGTACCTAAGACCTTGCCCCCACCACAGACGATCCTTAAAAACCTGCTGGGTGGGTGTAGGTATTCCAAGCTACAGGCTTAGCTGAGAACTGAAGGAGACCCAGGAGCAGCTGAGTTTGGAACCATGTTTTAAAGAAGGGAGTACCTGTGCAAAAGCAAGAGAAACAGCAGGGTGGCATCTGTGAGGAGGGCAGAGAAGACAAAGCCCATGTCTAGTGGGGTGGAGAGGGGAGCCAGCATGCTGTGGGGTGAGGGCCCGTTGGCAGCAAAGACAACCAACCAGCGCACCCCACCCTGACTTTCCCTGGCGCAGGTGCCCTTCTGGAACGGCTGCAATGAGGATGAGCACTGTGTCCCTGACCTCCTGCTGGATGCCCGCAGTGACCTGCCCACGGCCATGTGAGTTGGCTCCTCCTTGCCCCTGCCCTGACTCCATTCCTTCCCCCACTAGTAGATCTGGGGCTCCCCACACCCTGAGTGCTGCCTGCATATCGTTCTTGGAGGCAACATGGCTCAAACACAGAATGTCTGCCTCTAATTCTTGTGTGACTTCAGGCATGTCCTTTCCCTCCCTGGGCCTCAGTTACTTCCTCTGAAAAATGAAAAGTACTCATCTATCCAAACTCCTCAAACTTCATTTAGGAAAAAGAATCCTTTCTTTGGAGTCTTTACTACCAAACAGATGAAAGGTGGAGACTAGGACCTGTGATCCTGGTTGCTCACCCTCCAAGCCCCCAGCTAGGTGACCTGTGGGGCCCAGTGACAGACTGCTTGAGCTAAGGAGACTAAGCAGATGGATGAGCAGGGTGCCCACAATCTACTGGAAGAAAAAAAAAAGTAGTATACAAGGAAAAATAATTTAAAATGTCCTCTTTGAAATTTATGTCATTTTTTTCAAGTAATCCCTCCTCTACCTTTACCCAACTGTGATATGACTGAGCTAGAAAACGTATATAATAAGTAGAAATAACACAGACAAACCCTGTAGAAGGATGAAGAAGCAAAATGTCTAGCTATCCAGGCTAATCATCAAGATAGTCTCTTCATTTAGCTCTAAGCTTCCTGGTAGCCAAAGCCAAAAGGGAAACACGCTGAGGAGAGCAGGGAGGCCTGGCCTCGCCCTCCCCATTCCATGTGCCTGGCCCCCGGGTGGGCTCTGTCCCGCAGGGAGTACTGCCAGAGGGTCCTGGTCAAGACCACGCAGGACTGCTCCGCCTACACGCTGTCCTTCGACACCACGGTCTTCATCATCGAGAGCACACGGCGGCGGGTTGCTGTGGAGGCTGTGCTGGAGAACAGAGGCGAGAACGCCTATAGCACAGTCCTAAATATTTCGCAGTCAACAAACCTACAGTTTGCCAGCTTGATCCAGAAGGTAAGACCTCAACTATGGGCCCGGCCTGCCTGAGGCTAAGGGCAGAGGCAGGAAGGGAAGGGTCCAGGCCAGGGGACTGGTGGGCTGCACGTTACAACCACCAGGAGCTTACAGATCCCTGTGGCCAGGCCTCTCCCAGGATTCCACTGGGTCTGGTCTGGGGCCACACCCACATCAGCATGCTTTGAAAGCATCCAGGGTGAGGTCAGTGTGCAGCAGGGGGAGAGCCACTGGGAGAGGGGGGTCTGAGCCCTTCCTGTGTCCTTCAGCCTGTGTCCTTGGCCCTCATTAGGGGCACACACACATGCATGCACGTACACTCACACACACCCCACATGGGTGCACACCAGCTCCTACAGCCCGCTGACCACAGTTCATCCTTCAGGCTTTCTCAAAAGGGCCCTTCTCACAAGAACCGAACAGGTTATTCCCCACTTTAACATTTCCTATCATGCCAGAGACTGAGGCACAGAGGAGTGGACGGGGCCTGACCAGGACCACACAGCTAGTAAGTGGCAGAGGGTTTCCTGGGCCTGCACTTCAGGGCAGGGCTTTATCCTCGTATCACATGCTCTGGAGGGCCTTCCCGAAGCTCCAGAAGGCCGCACGGGCTCCCCCAGCCTCACACAACTCCCCAGCATGGCCCTGCATGCGCTCTGAGGGAATCCACAGTGCCTGAGTGTTGGCCTGCGGTGACCCTGAACTCCGCAGGGCACGAGCCCAGAGAAGTCCCTGAGACAGGGTCACTGACTCAACCCAGGACATCACTGTCATGTATGTGTGGGGAGGCGGTTCCATCCAGTTCTCTTCAGACAGTCTCCACCCCCAAGGATCTCAGAGCATCCGTGTGGAGCCCTGAGTGCCGGGTGGGGCAGACATGGGACCCTTCTGTCCTTTGCCAGGCAGTCCCCCCATCAGGCCCAGGGCTGGGCCCCACAGCCAAGCCCCCTGCAACCCTGAGTGAAGATGAGCAGCCCATGTGACGGTCCTCCTTCCAAGTACTGTCCCGCCCAGAGATTTTGGCATCTGTCTGAATTGGGGTATTTAGGGGAAACAGGGCCCCAAACCCGCATCCACCTTTCACTACTTCCCTGGTCCAGACGCTGCAGTGCCATGCCTATTCATAAGCCCAGGGGGCAGTCTTGGTGGGATTTTGTGTCTGTAGCACAGAAGGGCTTTGAGGACTGAGGGAGGCAAAGAGAAGCGGGCAGCATGTTTTAGAAAGGGCTGCATCCACACATGCAGCGGGATGGGGGTGGGGGTGCGGGGAGGGTCGTGTGTGTAGGGATAGCCCGCAACCTGGCTCCACCCATCCAGCCCCAGCCCAGGAGCTGCTCACAGCTGGGAGACCAGCACTCTTCTCACCAGGCTGCCCCCATCCCACCATCCAGCCAAGGGGAACGCTAGTGGAGAAAGCACCCCCACCCCAGCCAGTTACAGACGTGTTCATCTGATCACGTGCACTTTGTACACATACATGCAAAAGCACACAGACCTGCCTGTGCATCCAAGGAAACTCACCTGCTCCTTGTGCATGCCACAGGGCGCATGCCACACAGGCGGAGTCTACACGGATATGCCTTCCCATCCACACGTGCATATGCATGCCCAAAGATACACACAAGGACACACAGTCACCCAGCAGTGTCAAGCTAGAGTGCTGTGGGGGAGTCCCCTCCTCCAGGACCCTAGCGGAGCGGATCCCTGAGCTGGCCCAGCAGGGCCCCAGCTCAGAGAGGCCCAGGAGCCTGGCGGTGATTCCCCTTCAAAGCCACTGCCTCCCGTGTCTCCGGGGCCCCTAGGGTCCCAGCTTCCTTCCAAGGGTCTGTGCTACAGCTCTGGTGTAGGTGGTGGGGTGCGGCATGGGTGGTCCCCAGGCCCGGGTCTCTGGTCCTCCTAACCGCAGCCTGCGGTGCCCCCCACCTTCCCCCAGGATGACTCAGATGGCAGCATCGAGTGCGTGAACGAGGAGAGGAGACTCCACAAGAAAGTCTGCAATGTCAGCTACCCCTTCTTCAGGGCCAAAGCCAAGGTTGAGGCTGGGGGCAGTGTGGGGGCGGGACTGGGTGGGTACTGGGAGGCACTAGGGAGGCAAGGGAAATGGAAATGAACAGAGGGGAGATCAGGGGAGGGACAGAGAAGTCTGAGCATGGGTTTTAAGTATGCTAGTTTTTTTCTCCCAGGAAATGACACTCACACGACCTAACTAGCCAGCCCACCCCCAAGGAGCATCCAGGCTCCTTCCACTCTCCCACCACCTCCTGGCCAGTTATCCCTTTATCCTTTATAGTAACACACTTTTTCCAAGTCCAGCCTCTCTCAACCTACTATGTGCATAGGGAGAGATTGGGAGAAAAATTAATGTTTTGTGAACACTTATCATGTGCTTAAAAGGGCAAGTGGAAAGTGGGTAGGATGTGTGAGGGGAGAAGCAAATTCCCCAGGAAGGAGAATCCCCAAATTCCAGACTCTAGATCACAAAGCATTTGTCCATCACTACGGGCACTGGGCAGCCATGGAAGGTTCTGAAGCAAGAAAAGAACTGACTGAGGCTAGGCTACTTTTAGAGCTGGAATCAGACAGAAGGGAGCTTGAGGCAAGAGTCAGGGAGAGAAACAGCTTGTTCCCAGGATCAGGGTCTGCAAGGCTGGGGGAGAGAGGGAGAATCCTTGCCAAAATCCTTGCCTCCCCACTGGGACACAAGTTAAGAATGGGGCCCCAAGGTCTCCTTGGGAAACCCCATGAAGCAGATCTGGGAAGAACATGGGGTCTAGGCAAAGCCCCTGTAATGCCCCCAGAGTGGGGTGGGAGGTGGCAAGGAGGGTCAAATGTCGCAGCGCCACAGTCAGGAGACCCAGGCCACAGTCTTGGGCCAAGGCCAAGGGAAGCACAGGACTGGACCATCAGAGTGGTGGGAGGACCGCTGCACCAGGAGGCAGGTGCCTTATTAACCTGCGGGTGCCCGAGGCAGCCTTCACCCTTCTGCTGGCCTTACCCGATTGCACACGGGAAGAAGGGGCCGCTGAGGCAGTCCTCCCACTGGCTTCTGGTCCTGCACCCTGTGGCTCATGGGGACGGCCATCTCCCCTTCCTGCCATCAAGTTCCCCACCCAGGAATTCCCACAGGATCCTGAAATTGGACCTGCTGCCTTCTAGTTGCCTATAGTTGAAAACAAAAAGGAAGTCAAGGGGAGAACGGCTGGCCCATGGCCAAGAAACCTCATCAGAGGAGCTGTTGTCTATGGCTGTGTCCCCAGGTCCCAAGCTCAGCTCACATCACTCTGGCACCTGGCCCTCCAGGCACCCCAGGCAACAGCTACTCCCTCGCCCCTGGGGGGACAAGGGCAGGGGCAGGGAGGGGTGGGCTGGCCATGCCCAGACCTACAGTACCCAGCCACCCCAGCTCCAGCTACTGGACCTCTTCCTCGCAGGTGGCTTTCCGGCTGGATTTTGAGTTCAGCAAATCCATCTTCCTGCACCACCTGGAGATCCGGCTCACCGCTGGCAGGTCTGGGCCTCACCTGCTTCTTCCGCCCCTGTTGGGCTCTGCTCGCTGCTCCCCCCTACTCTGCTGCTAGCCACAGCTCCTCCCTGCGCCCCTGCCCCGACCTGGGGGGCCCACCTGTTGCCTTCTCCATCCTCAAGCAGCTCAGAGACAAATAGCAATACCCTTACCATTGCTCTGGCAGCTGTTTTTAAAATCTTCAGTTACAAAGCACTGTACATATAATCGTCGGGCCTCACAGCAGCCCCTGAAGATAGGCAAAGCAGGGGTCATCCTCACAGAGTAAGGGAAGGAAGGTCTTTTTTTTTTTTTTTTTTTTAAGATTTCCTTTATTTATTTGATAGAGAGAGACCACAAGTAGGCAGAGAGGCAGGCAGGGAGAGAGGAGGAAGCAGGCTTCCCGCTGAGCAGAGAGCCTGATGCGGGCGATCCCAGGACCCCGAGACCATTACCTGAGCCAAAGGCAAAGACTTTAACCCACTGAGCCACTGAGGCGCCCCAAGGAAGGTCTTTTAAAATGGAAAAATGTCCGAGGGGACAGAAGTCCGGGACAGAAAGAACACCAGAGAAGGAGTAGAACAAACAACCAGTGTCCCTCTCCCGGTTGCTGTAGTTACGAGCTGTGTGTCCTTGGGAAGTTCACACAGCCTCTCTGAGCCTTCCTTTTCTCACCTGTTAGTTGCTTTGCCCATCTGAAGGGGCTGCAATGAGCCCACGCGGGGAGCCGGCTCGGCTGGTGGAAGGCCCTCTGGCCCGCTCCTGACCGCCCCGCACGACTCTCCTTGCAGTGACAGCGATGAGAAGGAGAGCACCAAGGAAGACAACACAGCTCTCCTGCGCTTCCACCTCAAATATGAGGCTGATGTCCTCTTCACCAGGTGGGCGGGTAGGGGGGACAGGCTGGGGGAGGCCCGAGAGGAGTGATCCTAAGACAGGATACCCTCTGGCGGGGGGATCCGCATAGGACCAGAGGTCTCAGGGGCCAGGCTACAGTGCCGAGGGACTGTGAGCTGGGGGTGTCCCTGAGGGCTTGGAGAGGGCAGCCCCCTCAGCCATGCTGGGCAGGGGATAGGAGGCACAGAGCTGGCCTCCAGGGAGCTCCTGCCTCGGGGGATGGGGCACACAGGAGGTGTCCACCCCCAGGGCAGGTGATAAGTGGGGGTCTGAGAGAATTTTAAAATAGTCATAAAACCGTAAAGGTCGTAAAAGTCCATCTGCTTTTCATTACTGCCTTGAACCAGCAACTCTCCACAGCGAAAAGTATGAGAACCCACCTCCCTACAGGGCAAAGTCCTCCCACCAGCCAGCCCTGTCCTCTGGGAGCCCCTAGGCCGATGGAGAAGTCGGACCTGCAACCACACAGAAAGCAGGCTCAGGCCCTCACGTGGCCACTGCCAGACACTGGAACAGGGCAAAGCGAGCGAGCGAGTTCATGCTCTAAAGAGGCCGTGCCCTTGGGGGGAGAGGCCAAGGATGGCCCCAAAGGGCAGGGATGGCCCATGACCAACTCTCTGGGCTCATGCCCATCCCCCACAGGAGGCAGCCTTTGCTGAATGATCTCAGCATGCATTCTTGCTGAGGCTCAGAACCCTTCCCAACACAGTCCTCCCCCTCCCGATGGACACCAGGGAAAACCTCTTTCCTGTGGTCTAGGGGAGCCAGGCACATGCCTACGCCCTCTGTCATGCATTTATCCAGTGAGCCAATACTGCCTGAGCTCACAGCGGCCCTGTCCTCTGTCCCTGCAGGGGCAGCAGCCTGAGCCACTATGAGGTCAAGCCCAACAGCTCACTGGAGAGATACGATGGCCTTGGGCCTCCCTTCAGCTGCGTCTTCAAGGTAAGGCTGGCAGAGAGCCAGGCAGAGTGAAGAACAAGAGCTGAGGATCCCCCTTGGGGAGGGGAGGAGTCTGAAATCATTGCAAGTGCCTGGGATTCAGCCCCAGCCCTGTTACCCACTCACTGGGTGATTTTATGCAATTTCCTTGCCCTCTCTGGGCCTCTCAGTCCTTATCTAGAAAATAATGAGGGGTGCTGGTTGGGGCTCTGTTTCTTAAGCAGCTGACTTTTTTTTTTAAAGATTTTATTTATTTATTTGACAGAGATCACAAGTAGGCAGAGAGGCAGGTGGGGGAGGGGGGAAACCAGGCTCCCTGCTGAGCAGAGAACCCGATGTGGGGCTCCATCCCAGGACCCTGGGATCATGACCTGAGCCCAAGGCAGAGGCTTTAACCCACTGAGCCACCCAGGTGCCCCAAGCAGCTGACTCTTGACTTTGGCT
Organism: Taxidea taxus jeffersonii; assembly: GCA_003697995.1. Classification (NCBI taxonomy): domain Eukaryota; kingdom Metazoa; phylum Chordata; class Mammalia; order Carnivora; family Mustelidae; genus Taxidea; species Taxidea taxus. Next base: position 58,846 of record ML101851.1, read on the forward strand.
CAGGTCATGATCTCAGGGTCGTGAGATTGAGCCCCACATGAGGCTCTGTGGTCAGTGGGGAATCTGCTTGAGATCCTTCTCTCCCTCTGCTCCTCTCCCCCACTCAAAAAATAAATAAATAAATCTTAAAAGAGAAGAAAAGAATGGGGCTGGACTGGGAGGTTGTATCAATGAAGGTTAGGTATGGTTGCATATATTTTAAAAATAGTTTTAAAGAGGGGCGCCTCGGTGGCTCAGTAGGTTACAGCCTCTGCTTTCAGCTCAGGTCATGATCTCAGGTTCCTGGGATCGAGCCCCACATCAGGTTCTCTGCTCAGCAGGGAGCCTGCTTCTCTCTCTCTCTCTCTCTGCCTACTTGTGATCTCTGTCAAATAAATAAATAAAATCTTTAAAAAACATATTAAAAGAAAAAAATATATATTAAAAGAATATTTTTAAATAAAAGTGGCCTACATGGACCAGAGTTTATTCTCTCCATAAAAGAAGTCCAGGGTTGGCAGCTTCACAAAATCATTCAGGATTAGGTCTTCTGTCTGCTCCACCGTCCTTGACATGCCACTATCAGCCTCTTAAGTTCATCTCATAGCCCAATACAGTTGCAGCTCCGGTCATCACACTCTCATCCCAAGAAGGAGGAAGTGGAGAAGAGCAGGCCCCTCCCTCCTAAAGAAACTCCTTGGCAGTTCCTCACACTGCCAGTTACCTAGGGAGGCTGGGAAATGTGGCATTCGTCTCTGTCCCTGTGTAAGGAAGGAGCAAGAAGGGGGATGGGGAGGCATTTGAGCAGTCTTCCCAGTGGGCTCCGCACCCTGCCCCCACCCCTAAACGCTGCAGGAGAGCTCAGGGCAGGCTGACGCTGGAAACCACACACCAGACATGCTGGTATCCAGGTGGCTGGTCCAGGAGGGGTCTAGCGACTGCCTGAGGCCACACAGCTGGTAGATGCTCGCAGCTCTGGGTCGGGCACCCGCCTCTCTGATTCCAGAATCTCTGATTCCAGAATCCTGCTTGGAATCACTGCCGCTCTGACACCGGCCATGTCAGGGCTAGCACTCGCCCACCAGCTACAGCCTTCATTAATGAATGACTCACTCTCACCATCTCCGCCCTTACCGCAGCCCAGGGTGGCCAGCGGCACTAGGCTACAGAATCCCCACAGCCAGGAGAGCCTGGGAATGGAAGTGACCTTGCTCTCCAGCCTCATGGCCCCCGCCGGCTTGTCCTCGGCTTCCAGGAGCCCGGCCCCTTGGGTCCTTCCACGCACCTCTGTCCGCACAGCCCCCACCATGATTTGGCAACAGATATGCCAGGGGGCTTGAAGGGGCCTGATTCCCAACCTGATGGGGGGCTCACCTCCATGGACCTCGTCCTCCACTCCCCCTCCTGCGGCTGCTGCTGAAAGTCCTGACTCCTCTCTCTGGTCACAGATCCAAAACTTGGGCTTGTTCCCCATCCACGGAGTAATGATGAAGATCACCGTCCCCATCGCCACCAGAGGGGGCAACCGCCTGCTGATGCTGAAGGACTTCCGTACTGACCAGGTACCAGAGCCCTTGGGAGCCTGCTCAAAGGAGAGGACCAGTAGGCGCCAGACCTACCCCTAGGGGCATCCCCAAGTCCTCAGACCTCAGCTCCTCCTCCCCAGCCCCGGACCAGCAGGGCCTTCACAGGGCAGAGGAGGAGAACAGAGCATCTCTGGGATGCTGAGTGGGCCAGGGCTGGTGGTGAGGCCGGTTGTGTGTGGCCCTGGTGCAGGTGAACACGTCCTGTAACATCTGGGGAAACAGCACCGAGTACCGACACGCCCCGACAGAGGAAGACCTGACCCGAGCTCCACAGCTGGTGAGTGTCCTCCTTACCCGGGGCTGGGCCTCAAGCCTCAAACAGAGGGGAAACAGAATGAAGAAATATACTTCTTGCTCTTAATGAGCTCACCATCTCGCGGGACACATAGAGTGAATGCCAGAGGAGCCAGGCTGTGACAGGTGTCAAGAGAGAGACGAGGGGAACAGACAACCTCCAGGAAAGGAACAGGGATCGTGGCCCGGCACCTGTGCCTTAAAGGGCAGCAGGATATGGATGAGCAAAGGGAAGGGGAAGCCCAGACCCAGCAAGGCTCTGAAGGCCAGGACCTCCTTGGCTTGTATTGGAGACTTTGACCCCAGCAGCTGGGTCCTCCCTGTCCCTGGGGATGGAGGGCAGCTCACGTCGCCTCCCAGGGCCCTCCCCGAGACACCTGCTAGTCCCCAGCTTTTTGTTCCCAGGGCTGCCCCTGCTCCAAATAGCAGTTTCTGATTGCTTTCACTGTTCTTCCCCAAACTAACATATTGGCTCTTCTGGTTTGATTTCCGCAAATGAGCACCTCACACCAAGCATTTTGAGTGTAGTTTACTTTCCTGAGGACTGGGCCTGGGGGGATTGTTTCCGTAGCTGCAAGAGAGAGACCCAAACAATAATAACCTAATAAATTCTGATAATAAATTCTGATAATTTGATGATTTCTTTGGGTTTTCTGTTGAGACAGGATCATCTGTAAACAATAGTAGTGTGAGCTTTACTATTCAATCCTTACAAACTGTTTTTCTCATCTTCTGGCTCTGGCTAGAACCTCCAGGGCAGCGGGAAACAGAAATGATGACAGTCTTGTCTTGAACTTGATTTTTTTTAAAGATTGTTTTTAAGCTTTTCATTATTAAATATGATACTTGCTGTAGTTTTTTTATATATACATACATATAAACACCCTATATTCAGATTCAGGAAGTTCCTTGGGAGTTTTTATCGTAAACAGAAGTTGAATTTCCTAAAATGTCTTCTCTGCATCTGTTACAGTAATCATACAATGTTTCCTTTTATCTGTTTGTCCAGCGATGACATTTATAGGCTCCCTAAGGTCAAATCCAAGTTCTGCTCCTAGAATACACGTGATTACCCACAACCTCGACCAGCATAAGCTATACTGTCCTTATCTTGTCCTCTAGCCATTGCCTGACACCTGCAGCCCTCTATCCCCCAAACCTGCACCTCTAGTCCCCATCCTCTGCACCCCCCTACAGGGGCCAAACTTGGGCTCAGCCATCTGTCTGATGGCCCAAGCCCTTGCTCACATTCTCGGGCATGGTTGGGCCAGCTGCCTCCCTTGCTCCCCCAGAGCCCAGTCACTCACCCCAAGACCTGCCTCCTCTTTCAGAATCACAGCAACTCTGATGTAGTTTCCATCAACTGCAACGTGAGGCTGGCCCCCAACCAGGAGATCAATTTCCATCTGCTGGGGAACCTGTGGTTGAGGTCCTTAAAAGCAGTAAGTAGAGCTCCTGAGCTAGACCCCAAGGAAGCAAGGGAAGGTGGTGGGTGCTGGGGAATCTCCCTGCAGGGGAAGGGTTGGCTTCTGACAAGGCCTCTGATTATACAGCTCAAGTACAAGCTAATGAAGATCACGGTCAATGCAGCCTTGCAGAGACAGTTCCACAGCCCCTTCATCTTCCGCGAGGAGGATCCCAGCCGCCAGGTGAGCCCTGGGAACCCTGCACGCCTCAGCCTGAGCCAGACCAGCTAGGGAAGGGGTTGCCCCTTTCCCTAGAGTTTCCTATGCTCTGTGCTTACATGTTCCTGCAGGAGAGAGGTGGACTGACCTGCAGTTAGTGCAGCATCAGAAGACAGGAGAGAAGCAAGACAAACAGACTGTTGGGGCATAAGCAGAGATGGGGCCAGAAGTAGGCATTAGCCCAGTGACCTTGAGAGCACCAGGCTCTGTACCACAGCAGCCCCGTGGAATCAGAGGAAGGAGGGGAACATGGGTATTCTGCACTAGAGGAAAGGACTAGGTCTCAGGCCTGCCTACCTCTAGGGGTTGGGGGTCGGGGTCGGGGGAATTCATTGATTGGTTCCACCAACAGTGAGGCAGGCTAACAGCCTAGAATGACCATCCACCCCTCTCCTCCCCATCCATCCTCACCCCAAATACAAGGAAATGCACATAATGTGCTTTAGAAGTTGGTGTGAACTGAGTTCATGAAGAACAAGGGAAGCCAGATGTCTCTTTATTGGGACTCTGTGAATGGGCTAAAACCGGATTGCCGCAGACCAGACCGTCTAGAATCAGGGCCCCCAGAAGGGGGTGAGGCTTCGTATAGTGCTCTTCTAAGAAAATGAGAGGTTGGGTCTTGAAGAAAAGTCCAGTCCTTTGGAGAGGGGCTTGGGACATGGGACACTGCTGCCCTCCACTGGCCACATCCCCACACCGGCCGTGGCCTACGATCCTTGTGAGTGGTTCTCATACTAGATGCCAAGTGAACCCCCAGCCCCACCCCCAGGGGGATGCTGGAGACCCAATTCAGGCATGGACAGGAAGCCAGACCTCAATCAAACACACAAATACCACTCGCAAGCCGGGTGGGGGGCTGCCAGGCAGAGGGGGAGCAGGAGCAGGGGACCGAAGGAACAGTTTATTTTTCCTTCATCTGACATTTGGTGGATGTTCCTCCTATGACTCGGGTCCCCAGGGGATACGGAGATGACTTAAGCAGACAAGGGGAGGAAGATAACATAGCATGGCTCTGATCTGGGGGTGAGCACAGGTGCTGGGCTTGGGGGAGCAGTTAGAGTAAGGGATGTCCAGGGGAAGTTTTCTGGAGACAGTCCACTTGAACTGAATCTCAAGAGATATGTCAGAATTCTGCAGGCAACCGAGAGAGGAGGCATCGTACGGGCACCCCCAACGCCCACCCACCACCACCACACACACCCACACACACACGACCCCTCTCTCTACACTAGTCCATGGTTTCTAAGTGAATTCTCCTTCTCCTTCCACTCCCACCTCCCCCCATAAATCCCTCTGAGCCTCTCTGGATGCCTCACTTCTCTTTTAGAAATGCAGCAACCCAGAATCTAAGGCCCTGTTGGCTTAGCTGTGAGCTAGCTCCGGGGGCGGGAAGGCTAAGGTCCCAGCCCTCGTGGGTGAAAAGAGAACATAAAAGGCACTCGCCTGCCATTTGTTGAGCCCTGACTCGGGCCCAGGCACTGTAACAGACACTGGGCTTGTGCTCTAGCTCACTCCTCAAAGCGCTGTGAGGTACACCCACCCTTATTTTTTAGATATGGAAACTGAGGCCGTGGCAGATAAGGTGGAGAGGGGGCTGTGACTAGCTTGAAGTTGGACAGGGAGTGGGTGGCCAAGCCAGGGCTCCCCTGTGCCACTGCTGGGGGTGGGGAGGCAGGGGTGGGGTCACACATTCAGTCCCTGCCATGTTACCTGAGTGTCTCCTCTGTCCCAGCCACTGAACACAGAACAGTGACCAACGCAGATAAAGCCCTGTTCCCCTGGAGCCCATGTTCTAGATGGGCAGGATGGCAAGACACGGGAATATATCAATGCCAGGTGGTGATAAGCTGTGCCCAGAAAGACAACAGGCACAAAAGGGTGGAGACTGGGGGGACAGGGTGCTGTTTTATACAAGGAGATTGGGAAGAGTCTCCCAGATAAACTGACATCAGAGAGAGAGCATGAAGAAGGGGGGTGTCTTGTGGCTATCAGCCCAGCAGAAGGGACAGCAAGGCCAAGCCCCTGCAGTGAGCATGTGCTTGGCACGCTGGAGGCCAGGTAGCTGGAGGGCTGGAGTGGAGAGAGCAATGGGGAGAGGAGGAGACGAGGCCAGGGAGGTGAGCAGAGCCGGAGAGTGTAGGGTCTTGCGGGCCAGGACAGGGGCTTTTACTTTCCACTCTTGAGCTGCAGACGCAGAGTGGAGGAGAGAGTTAAGTCTGCCTTCCTCCAGCTGCCATGCCAAGAACAGACTACAGAGGGTGATGAGGAGGCTGGGAGGCAGTGAGCGGGTTCTTACGGTCTCCAAGGCTAAAAGGAGGGTGTTTGGTCCAAGGAAGTAGCCCTGGAGGGAGGAAGACTGGCCACATTCACGGTGCTTCAAAGGTCGAATGGCCAGATTTGGCTGGAGTCCATGTGGCTGTGAAGGTAAGAGTCAGGGCCAAGCCCGGAGCTTCTCAGCTGAGCAAAGCTAGGAAGGACAGTGCTGCTTTTTGCTTCCATGGGAAAGGCAGTGAAGGAAGAGGTTTGAGGGTGAGGAGTGGGATTGAGAGTCTGTTTGGGAACCTCTTAAGGATGCCAAGTAGGCTGGGAAGACGGAGGATATGAGTCTGGAATTTAGCAGAGAAGCCAGGTAGAAGGGAGAAATATGACAGCGGTCAGCGGAGATCTGGTAAAGCCCTACGTTGGAGAGAGTTAGGCCAGGGAGCCTGAGCCTTTTTGCCTTCGGAGCCCCTTCATCCTTAAAAACATAATTTAAATTATTATTTTTTGACAGTGTCCATATAAAGACAAACATAATCCAAGCAAGGTTCTATTTTTTCTTCTTCTAATTTTAAAAGAAATTAGAACAGTTTCGGGGCCCCCTAAAGGTACCAAGGGCCTTTGGCCCACTGTACCAAGTGGGGAAGACGGCCCCGAGCCCACCAGGAAGTGACTGTAGGTAAAGCAGAGGTCCAAGGACAGAGCCACAGGACACATCAAAATTTAGAAGCTGGGGAGACGATGAAGAAGCAGCAGAGAAAATAAGAAAAAGTAGCCCACGTGGTGGGAGAATCCAAGGGGAGTGGAGAGTGGCCCAAGGCCAAAGACAGAAAGTGTCTCAAAGAGGAGGCAGGATCACCTGGGTCCCTTAACTCCTGTGTCTGTTGTGCAAGGGTGAGGTGCTCTGGGGCCTCTGCCGGCCAGGTGCCACCCACCCCTCCAGCAGATCCCCCTGGGCACTAGCTATCCCCACGCCCCCCCGGCTGGCCCCCCACCCCAGGGGCCCCAGAACAGTCATGCTGTGGACCTAACGCCCTCCTCCCCTTGCAGATCACATTCGAGATCTCCAAGCAAGAAGACTCGCAGATCCCCATCTGGATCATTGTGGGCAGCACCCTGGGGGGCCTCCTGCTGCTGGCCCTGCTGGTCCTGGCACTATGGAAGGTGAGGCCCCAGCAGGCAGGTGGTGGGGCAAGCAGCATCCTGGTGGGAGGAGGGGGGGGTTGCCCAGGCCAGGGCCTCTAACCTCTGGGCTCTGGTGCTGGTCCCTACATTCTCCTCCCCGTGAGAGCTGGCACCCACCCAACCTCCTCCCCAGAACTTGCCTGCTACTGAAGCCTGCCCCTCTCACCACAGCAGACAGCTTGGCTAGTGCCACCAGGGGACCCGCAGCCTGTGGCTCTGACCCTTCTGTGGGTCCCTTTAGGAACCTGATGAAAGCTAGGTCTCTTATCTGAACAAGAAGCAAGCACACAGAACCACAAAATTTCTCCAACAGCATCAGGCTGCTCACAAGCCTCCCAAAGTCTTCTCTGTGTTTGAGTAGCAGGTGGAGAACCTATTATAGATGAGGCAAGGGAGGCCCAGAAAGGGATGTTGACTGGGGCAGGGTCGTACAGCACAACTTCTAGCCTCCTGACCCAGGCTTCATGCACTCCATTGCAGCCCCCACCACCACCAATTCAGGGGCCTGTTGTGGCCCACCAAGGGAGTCCTGCTGGATTGGGGGTTGGGGGGTACTCAGTGTTAGCTGGGGTATTCAGGAAGGAGCCTTGGGAGGGTTAATGAAGGGAAAGCAGGGAGGGGAGACAGGCCTTGTTCATCCGGCCCACCCCTGAGACTTCTACCTTTGCTGCCCACAGCTCGGCTTCTTTAAAAGTGCCAAGCGCAGGAGGGAGCCTGGCCTGGACCCCAACCCCAAAGCGCTGGAGTGAGTCTCAGGGGAGGCTGCGAGTCGATGGGGGCCAGGACGCCGGTCCAGGCAGTGTGCAGGCCCAGGCCCAGGGCCCGCTGAGCTGGGGTGGAGAAGATGCCAGCTCGCTTTGCACTTGACCTCATCTCCTGAGAGACCAAGCCTACACCCTCTGAAAGGAATTCAAGCCAGTTTTAGGAGGGACTGCTCTACTGGGAGGCCCAGACACCTCCAACACAGAGCCCTGGTAATTTAGAGGGACCAGTCACATGGCCCACCAAAGCCTCTGCCAGGCTCTGTGGGGGCATTTGCTGCCCCTGCCACTAAGGTGCTAGGAATTCCTACCGGCCTGTCCCATCTTCAGAAGAAACTGGGAGAGGAAGACTGCCATGCAAACCCACTCGCACACTCCAGGCCTCCAGTCCTAGTAGGACCCTGGGGGGTGGGAGGGAACGGCGCAGCAGATCTGCATTCTGTGCTGTCCCCCCCCCCCCCCCCCCCCCGCACTGCCCAAGGCTCCAGGTCCCGCTCTCATCTTCTGCGGACAGGAGCTAGGTCCCTGGAGCTGCCCCTGAATGAACCGGGGCCCCCTGGGCTGGATGGTGACAGCTGCAGGCCAGGATGAAGAAGGACCCTGGGTTGCGGAGACTGTGACGGGCGGGCAGCTGGGACGCAGAACATGGAGCACCCACCCCGAGATGGGGAGGCAGACGGGCCCTCCGCACCCCCACAGCCCCTGCCCTGCCAGCTGCTTTTGTTCCTAGTACCCAGCCAGAGCCTGAGCACCACACACTCCCTGAGTCCCGCATCCACACTTGGTCTTCCAGCCTGCCTGGCCCAATGCTCAGCCTGGCAGCAGGGGCAGCGATGCGGAGCCTCCCCTCCCTGTGTCACCCACCTCCCTGCGTGTGCACACACACACACACACACACACAGCCTCCCATCCCTCCCTCCCACCCACCATGCAGGAGAGAAGGGCCGGCACTGCTGGGGGTCTCTCTGGAATGCACTGGTTGAAGCTGGTGTAGGGACACCCGAATCTGTGCAGCCTCAGTGGCAAATGTCTGATCCGCTGGCCCATGGGACAAGTGGTACCACCAATGATGGCGCCTTGAGGACAACAGGCACGCCTGGTGCCCAGCGAGTAATTTATGCCTTAATCTTGTTTTGAGGTAGAAATGAAAGGGGGATGCATCAAAGGCATCTGTCCCCCCAGTCACATAGTACGACCTTTACTGTCGTAAATATTTTTTAAAATTAAAAAAAAAAAAATACAGTGATTGAAAACAACCAAGGTGCTGTCATCCCATTCTGTGGGCAGGGCATGTCCTGGGGAACCAACCTCTTTTCTCTGAAGGAAAGGAGGCAGATGTGGGGCTCCTCCTGCTCTGCCATTCTCTCGAAATGTTGAGAAGGGACCTGTCCACCATTTGCTCCCTACACCCTCCCCACCAAATGGGTGCCTGGTCTGCGATGAACACCTCCAGCGATGCAGCCCTTCCTTCCTTCCTCACAAGACCACCAGACCCATCTTCACCTGTTTGGATAGTTGAAGCTTTTAGCCCTTAGTTCCTGCCCTTCCCTCCCTGGTCTTCTAGACTCCTCTAGGCTAGCACTTCAGTGCTGACCAAACACGCTGACTTAAGAGTTTCTCCACCTTTACACACAGACTGCTCTTAAACCAAGTGGTCTCCATTCTAACCTTACACTACTGGAATCCCAAGAAGCCGGAAGTGGAACCTTAGAAATTATTGGCTCTTGTTCCCCCATAGATAGGACACTCAGAACCAGAGCAGTTAAGAGATAGCCCTAGGTTCCACAGCAAAATCCAGACTCACCCCAGGATCCCTCTTTCAAGCCAGTCATTATAGTCCAGCCTCGGGGTCTTACGGAAGGAGAAGGCACTGATGGAACTATGGGAATATTTTTTCTCAGATGGTGAACCCCAAGCCAGAAGGATGCATTACAATCATGTTTCCCTGGAGTCTTACCCCTGTGAATGGAGCACCTGATGAAAGGAAACCCAAGGCACCCGCACACACGTGTGTCATGGGACTTAGCGCCGCACCGCGTCTTCTGTCAAGCACTGTCAACTCTGAGAATGCCTTCATGTGAAACCTTTTAGGGACTGGCATTCACATTTTAAAAACTGCTCTGTGCAGCCACACTGCAGGCCCAATGCAATGTTATCTGCAGGTCAGATGCAGCCCAGAAGTGACCACATGGCAACCTCGGGGCCTTCAGGGGCAGCCTCTATCCCCCTGGGCTCCACCGTCTGTCCATGCCCCACCCCAGCCCTACAGCAAGAACTGGACGATCAAAAGGCAGAAACTTGTAACTTCAAGGAATTCAAGCCCTTCTCTTGTGTTTCTGCCTTCTTTCTCTTATCAGTTCTCCCTTTTGGAATTTATCTGCTCTGGGGTATAAATGTTTGAGATTGGCCTTAAAGAGTGCCTGGTGGGGCCACAGAGAAGATGCATTTCCTAGGGAGCAAAGCTCCTGCGAGCAGTGTTCTTCAGGCCCAGGAGCTCGGAAAGGGCCCACCCCAGGGATTCAGATTTAATTGGTCGGGAGGGGCCAGGGCACCATCTTTGTTTCAAAGTCATCCCCTCTCCCCCACAGTGACTACTGTGCAGAGTCGAGATCAAGAGGCAGGTGTATATAGGCTAGAAAACAAGTAAGGGGTTAACATACCCAGTTGACCTTCCATTACGAGTAATGAGAACTATGCTGTCGTCCTAATGCTCAAGTTAGCCTGATCCCAGCCTGGAGTTGGGAAGACTTTCTTGTTCCAGCAAGTCTCCGCAGTGGGATCTGCTGCAGATTTCACTTAGTTCTCCCGGGTCTCCAGAGCCCCAGGGGGACTCTTGGAGAAGCTGAATATATTTGCTAGTATCTGGAGGAGAGATGAAGCAATTTTGGCATTTAGTGGCAAGCAGCCCCAAATGCAACCTCAAATCAACATAAAATTCGTATCATGGTTCACAGATGGATATTATTAGCAATGCTCTATTCTATAGTTAAGAATAATTTTTTCTGATGGAGCTAAGGGTTGAAATCAGAGTGTTAACCTGAAGTGCAGCCAACTTAAGGGTTCAGTCTTCTTAAAAGCATTACCAGTAATCCTAGGTATTACTCTAAACAAGCCGATTTGACTTTCAGGCAATCCGTGGTACTTGCTTAAAAGCAAGTCTATAGCAAACAATCGCGTGGGTGAAAAACACATGGGGCATGGTCTGGCTCTTATAAACCAAATACCAACAGATGATGGTGTTAGAATTTGGTGGATTGAGTGGATTTCCTAAGTTCTAGGCTCACCATCCCATGGAGGGAAAAGATAGGAGTTATGAAATGAATCATGAGAGATGTTCTGTGAGGTTTCACTGTTGTTCTAACATCCCCAGGTGGGATGGGGGCTCTCAGAAAAGATCCAGAAATTGAGGGGCAGGCCTTGGATGGACTCAAGAGAGGCCTCAAGCCCTGTGCCATCAGCACCCAGTGCTCTGCAGGGAAATGGATATCAGTTCTGGATCCCTCAGATCCAGCCAGCTGAGCGCGGAAAAGAAATCCAGGCTAGGGCACGACTTCTTTCTGGCATTAGATGGTGTGGGCATGTAAGCGGGCAGGACAGTATGGCTCTTAGAACCCATGATCTATCCCCAAGCTGAGTGTCTCAAAGTGGGATCCCAGAGCTTCCCAGGTCAGAACCACAGTCTACATTCCACTCGAGACCTCACAAATCCAATTTCTGTGAGGTAATTCTAAGCACATTCAGTTTATAGAACCAGCAATCTGGAGCCATAATACTCTTACATCTAGACTTCCATGTCAGTTTCTTGAAATGTGTAGCCTTTCTCAGCTGCCCTTGGATCTCGGTGGCAGTGGTCATCAGCAAAATCCCCCCAGGGGTGTCCTTCCAGCACAAAGAATGGAGATTCTGGGTTTTCCTTTTTGTTAAGGAAGGTGGCATTTTTAACAAGACAGCTATCAGGTAGGAGGGGCAATGTGCTAACACAAACACAACAGAGAGGGAGAATCAATGTGGAAGAGCTTCAGACCGAAGGTATGGAAGTGGCCTTTCCTAGAGGTCTTTAAAAGACAAGTTGCCATCTCCATCAGCACTCAGGAGTTTTTGGTGTCAGTGCTCCCCCAGAATGACACTAGCCTGTCAGTCCCCTTGGCTCCAAGTCCCAAGATGCTCTGCACCCTGTAAGAGAAATGGCCAGCTTGCTCATGCTCCTTTTCCAGCATGACTCACTCCAACCACACCTCACCCCAAACGATAAAGTGGCCAGGTCTCTCCACCACCAGATATGTCTTGGGTGGCTTAACTTAATACAGCCATTAGTGGTGAGTGGTCTCCTGTTTTCAGTCACCGCCACATTGGCCTGTTTTTACCTCCAGTTAATATCACGTCAGCCCTTTATTCTGCACTACTTCTTACTATTTTTTTTGAAATCACCCCAAATTATCCTAATGTTACTATTAACATCAGCTAGGCTCCATGCAAAGGGCAGTTCAGCTTAACTGACCACACTGAAATTATGCCAGTGCTGCTGTGTCACTATCTATCCATTAGCTTTGACATCACACTAAAGTAGGACACCATGTTCCTAACAGAAACTGAAACAGGGACACAGGAGTTTTGCTGGTTAAGTGTGGAAAGGGGGTTAGAAGCTGGGCACTAGACTTCTGAAACTTTTCAGTAAGATACAGACTAAAATGCACCTAGCAAACTCACAAGATTCAAAGTAGGGTATGAGCAGAATATGTTCTTTAAAAAGGGGACACCATTCCCAAGGTTCAAAGTAGGATATGAGCAGAACACTTTTTTTTCTTAAAAGAGGACACCATTCTTTACTGGATTCATCCTTTCTAATAGGTTGTATACATTCTTTGCCCTCATCTCCCTGGTATGATGTACAAAAATGACAAGCAACAATCCAATGATGTTTTCTGAAATGTTTTCAGAAAATGGCCTAAGCCAGAGTCTGAAGGTAACATCATACACTTTTGTTTGGGAAATTAAAGTTAAAATCTGATGAAAAACAGAAAATCAGGTTTCAGATAGAGGCAACTAGCTAGATGACAAGCTTATCGAGGGCAGGGATCGTCTTTCTTATTTTGGTATACACATCCGTGGTATGGTGCTTGTTGGAGGCAGGAACACAACCCCAGTTCTGCTCTCAGGACAGACCAAGCATACCAAATGTACAAAGCACAGGGAAATTAGACTAGAAAATTCTGTCTAAGCTTGCCAACATGCTAAGTCTTTATGAACTACCTGAAATGTGCTTCTCATACTGACATTTTCTACATCAAGCATCTGATGGAATATATTTTCTTTAGTCTGGTCATCTGTTACTTTAATAGAGCAGATGTTACTTGAAACACGGGGGGGGGGGGGAGTTTAGATTTGTCTGGGTGATTTCCAGAGCCCAGCTGGATATTGCAGCCAGGCACACACCTGGCAGAGATGCTAGGGGAGCTTTGTTTGTACCAGCCTGACAGTCTGACAGTCAAAGAGCACTGCTCACTGGATCTAGATGCAGAGTTTACCCTGGGCTCTAACATTCCATCCTTGTGTGACCCTGAATGGACAAGTCACTTCTTTCCAGGTCTACAACCTCAGCTGTAAAGAAACTTGCACTAAAGGGTGTTCTCAGGTATCTATAAAGGGACGAGGAGGCTACACTAAATCTAAATTTGAAAACCTGTGTGGAAGATGTTCTCTAATATCACCATATGATAATACTCCAGGGGGGTAACCTTAACCAATGTTAATTAGGCAAATGAAAGAAATATAGAATATGAATACTGAAATGAGAAGGCAAAATATCATTACTTATAAATGATGTATATCTGGGACATCCAAAAGAAGCAACTGAAAAATTTCATTTTTCAAGAAAAGGCAAATCCATTAAAATGCCTATGTAAAAACACTAACATTTAGAAGCATGTAATGGAAGAAAAACTCCTATCCACAATATAAACAAAGAAAGTGATAATAAAAGGAAGATATCTGTAAGAACTTCATTAAAAAAAAAAAAAAAAGCTTGAAAAAAGTCTCTAAGAGATGTAAGACTTCACTAAATGGGACTATCTTTCCTTCGGATAAAAAGGCTCAGATTTATAAAGACAGTCTCCCTAACTTAATCCATTAAACTCAATGATATAAACAAAATCATCTTTCAACATAACAGGACACCAAAATTCATTTGGAAACACACACACACACACACACACACACACACACACACACACTAATAAAACAATTATATCCCCTCCGCCAAAGAAGGCAAATGAAGACATATTAGCCCCACTAGCATTAATATTTAACATTTAGCAAGCATTTCACTATTATATGCCAGGCATTTTAACTAAGTATCTTGATTCTCTCATTTGCTCATCACAGTCTAAGTTAAGTATTATCGTCCCAATTTACAGAAACTAACTAAAGCTTGGATAGAAAAGTAACTTCCCCAAGGCCACAGAGCTGGTAAGTGATAGAGACTTGACAATAATCCCCAGAGCTCCATCACTCAACCAAATCAACAGAACAGAAAAACAACAAAAAAACAAAGAACAAAAAAACAAAACAAAAACGGAAAAAGATCCACTTACACTATGGAAATTTGGTTTGACTGAACTCAGTGGAAAAGAATTAAGGAAGTCTTTGGCTAGCTGGATCCTTACATGAAAATAAATTCCAAAAAGATAAAAAATAAAATAAATTCCGGGTAGATAAAAAATTTAAGCCAAAGAAGAGGAGGAGGAAGAGGGAAAAAACAAGGGAGAAGAGACATGGAAGGGAGAAGCCATAAAAGCATTAGAAGAAAACAATGGCAAAAAAGATTTATGATCTTGGGGTGGAGACAAGCAAGATACAAAATTGACTCCATTTTAAAAAATTATGATAAGGGCGTCTGGGTGGTCCAGTGGGTTAAAGCCTCTGCTTTCGGCTCGGGTCATGGTCCCAGAGTCCTGGGATCGAGCCCCACATCGGGCTCTCTGCTCAGCGGGAGGCCTGCTTCTCTTCCTCTCTCTCTCTGCCTGCCTCTCTGACTACTTGTGATCTCTGTCTGTCAAATAAATAAATAAAATCTTTAAAAAAAATTATGATAAATTTGGCCACATAAAAATGTAAACTTCTGATATAAAAGCCAATGTCAAAAAATATTCAAAGTCTATATTCAAAGTCAAAAAATAAACTATAAGCTGTGACTTATGATAGAGAAAATTTCCTTAACTTCCAAAGAATTTCTAACTAGTAATGAAAAAGGCCACAAATCAAAAGCAAGCAAAATAAATACAAATGTATCAATAAATATATGAAACTGTTGGGTACCCAGGGGTGGCTCAGTCAGTTGGGCATCTGTCTTGGGCTCAGGCCATGATCCCAGGGTCCCAGTCCTGGTCCCAGTCCTGGTCCTGGCCCCCCAGCGCACATCAGGCTCCCAGCAAGGAGCCTCCTTCTCCCTCGCCTCAGCTCTTGTACCAGCAGCTTACGCTCACTCTAACAAATAAATAAAATCTTTTTTTTTTAAAAGTGTCAAGCTCATTCGTAATAAAAGAATACTAATCAAAACCATGAAATGCTATTTTTCATTAAGCACCTTGGCAAAAACTATGTGATTAGGTAAAATCTGGTGTCAATAATAGCATAGGTAGATGGAAGGCAAATTTAATGACTTCTATCAAAATTTCAAATACTCAGCCACCAAACCATAAATTCCAGTACTAGCAATGAATTTGTTCTAGAATATAGAATATAAGGATGTTCACTGAAGCATTATTTGGAATATCAATAAAATGAAAACCTAGAAGTCCAACAGCAAGGTCTGGTTAAATAAATGCTAAGCCCACTCAGAATTAAATCTATTTAAAGGTGTTTAAAGAAGAAAACCAGGGCACCTGGGTAGCTCAGTCATTAAGCATTTGCCTTCCGCTGAGCTCCCCCATCCGGCTCGTGGCTCAGCAGGAAGCCTGCTTCTCCCTCTACCATTCCCCCTGCTTGTGTTCCTTCTCTTGTTGTCTGTCAAATAAATAAATAAATGATTTTTTTAAAAGTAAAAAAAAAAAAAGAAACGAAACAACCATCCCTATATGAAGAAGTCCAAGATATATTAAATGAAAAACACAAGATGCAGAAGAGAGTAGGAAAAGGCTCATTTGCATTTTTAATAAATGAAGAGGAGAAAAAAACATATATATGCACAAAAAAATTCTGGGAAGCTATTCAAAAAAACTAGTAAATAGTGACTGCCCTCTTAAGAGTCTAAATGGGAGGCAGGTAGAGATGGAGAGGGCACTGTAGTTTTTTGTTTTTTACTATCTGAACTTTTCTTTACTAGCTGAATTTCTTCCCCAGGCACATATAACTTTGACAACTCTTTTTTAAATGCACTCAACAAAAGATCATCTCCACTAAGACACACTGAACAATAAAGACACAAACTTCAAGGCAGGTTTTTTTTTTTTCAAACATTTACTGAACACAAACACCATATTTTTTTCCTTTTACACAGCAATATTGTTAGCTTCAAATTAGCTGGGCTATTAGGACTATCAATTGCCATGAAATTAAAAATGATTCTACATGTCAAACTCAAATAGAAAATGTCATGCAATATATAAATCACTAACAGACCTCTGGCGCAGTCAGCAAGTTTACTATGTTTATTAAAGTCACGTAAATGGTTTGACAAAAGTCACAATAGAATGACATCACTGGTTTGTTATAAATCACAGGGAATTACTAGAATACAACAATGTTGTTTTTCTACACAGAGGATTAGGATGGGGTGAATATTATAGAGGACAGGATCTTTTCAACACATTAGGGCCAGTCGGATTTTACTCCCCAACTATGTAACTCTGAAAAGATTGGTTAGCAAAGCTGAGGGGTTTTCCTCATCTTCTCTCCTCTACCAATTACTGATAAGCCACAACAACAAAAAAGCCATGCACATATTTTACAACACCTGATAAAAAACAGATACAAAACCTTGTTTACTTCATCACTTGGCAAAGCTTGCATCTTCGCTCCTTCATTTTTCTGATTAGGCCACTGATCACATGACTCACCCCCAAATGAAAAGCTGTTAATAATTTAGCAATACTCACCCTTGCACACACATCAAGATATGCTCCCCGTAACCATCAATTCGGTGTCCCTTCCCTGCACATTAACACAAATGAACACACCACAAACCTAGGACTGAAGACCACATTTACTTTACAGTTTTCAAAATTAATACATCTGTCATTACTATCAGTTTGTTTAGGTCAGATCCCATATTCGGGAGAGGGGCTGCTGTACATACAGCCCAGCCCATCTGAGGATTTGGGCAAATATGCCAGAAATGTAGGAGAAAGCCCTGCAATGTGCCATATATAACCAGGAGCTTTCTACCTTCCAGGGAGAATACCCAGAGCAGAGCTGTGCATTTCCAGAGTAGGAATAAACACGCAGCTTAACATCTTATGGACTAATAACTTTTCATAAGAGCAAAAGGCAGAGTTTTGTTTTCTTTAATCCATTTTAATGTTACAGCATAGTCAGTGAGGAAAACAGAATAGTCATCTGTACCTAGGTATATCTGGCTAGCCTAAAAAGGAACATTTAAGATTTTTTTACAGAAAATCTACCATAAAAACAAGTCCTTTAATATACTCTTATCCATCTACTCACTAGTTCAATCACTGGTTGCTTCTAAACCCAGCAAACTGTAACCCGAGGTCCAGCAACTCATGCCTCACTGCGCCCCATTCCAAAAAAGAAATGCTTCTGCGTGAATAATCCAAAATGGTCTTATCCATAAAGCAGCTGCCTCAAACTGCAGTGGAGACTGGTGACAGGGTGCTGTTGTTCCCTTGGGATTTGAATTTTTTGAAAACACTTGCCAAATGCACAGTTGATACTTAGGGAGCTGCTGCCCCCAAATTATGTTACTTCAAACAGTGCTATCGTACCTAAGTTTCTCAATGATTATCAGTTATTAGTCAACTATTAGTATAATGAAACAAACCCTTCCCAGAAACGAGCCAGACCAAAGCTTGCTTTTTGGTTGGTTTGTTTTCAGTTCCCACAGCAAAGAACCTTAAGGTAGTTGGACTGTGGCCTGCTAGAGGAATGCACTACGTCAACTGAAAAAAACTCGGTTGTGGGGAGGCCTGGGTGGCTCAGTTGGTTAAGCCACTGCCTGCAGCTCAGGTCATGATCCCAGGGTCCTGGGATCGAGTCCCACATGGGGCTCCTTGCTCAGCAGGGAGCCTGCTTCTCTCTCTGCCTCTGCCTGTTTGTGAGCGCGCTCTCTCTGACAAATAAATAAAATCTTCAAAAAAAACTATGTTGGGTCAGAGTTCTTACATCAAAGATTTCCCCTTCTTGATCAATTGTGGGGATGGCTTTGTTGCCCATTCCTTGAGTTAAAGTTACCTAAGTTTAAGAGTTCAATTTCACCAACTCCACCGAAAGTGTAAAACCCACCCAAGTCTCACATGGTTTGCCCGGGTCATCATTCACCTGGGCCTCTAGTTCAGTCAGATTTGTAGGACAATTACTGAGCAAGACCAAGAAGTTTTGACTGAATTTGCAGTATCCTCAACAAAGACTTACAATCCGTAGCATATTTCTATCAATAATAAACTGGAAATGACAAAAGTGGTTGGAAATGGAGCCTACAGTTCTCAGTGAGCGGAGATACAGATTATCTTTCTTACCAATTTATTTTCCTTAAAACACACACACGCACACAGACACACACACACAAAAACAACCCTTAAGCTTGGGGAGGATTTGGCTAAACAGATTTAAAATAATTCTACCAAAACAAATAAAAAACAGGCGTGTAGATCACTTGTTTCAAGAATGGTTTTATACAGATGTTTCACGATACATACTTGGACTTATTTTACAAGACAAAATTAGACCCTTAGCAATAGAGTGCACAATGTACTACTATACTATAGTAAAAAAATGTGTTACCATTAGCAGAGTTCATAGTTTATTCCACGGTCTTCAAATTCTTTCTCCAACTCTGTCAGCATTTCAATCAGCAGTTCTATTTTCTCCAGCATTCATCCCTTCTCAAAAACACTGTCATTTAATTTTGATGTCTGAGTATGTACATATAATCATTATCCTCATTTTATAAATAAGCAATACCTAAAAGAGCGCTGGTCCTGGATAGCCAAAGGGATGAAATGGTTTTTAAAACATGCAACATTATTTTAAGTTTTGGTGTTTAAAAATCATACACATTAATAATGGAACCAACTGAATACCAAGTATCATAGCCACTTCTCAGGCTATCAAAGCAGGCCCCGAAGTCTGAAAAACACAGGGTCTGATCTAAACTGTGGAAAAGGCAGGATTCACTCACCTTGAGGCCGTGCATTTTCTCTTTCAGGCCATGAGAGTTGCCAAGAGCAAGGTACAGTATTTCCTTGATTCATACCAGAGGAGCAAGGCCTGTAATGTTCAAATTAGGGCTCAAATACCTCCCTTTAAACCATCCTAAAAACCTTCCTTGTAGAAACCTCAGGTTAGGAAAACAAAAATACACTACCATGACAGAATTTACTATCAAAACATTCCCAGCTGAAGCAAGAAGAACATGAAGAATAACTACAGTAGCTGGAAAAGTATCTTGCACTCCTGGGGGGGAAAGTTTTTAAGCTTTCCACCTGCCATTTCCTCCCACCCTTCAAACTATTTCATTTCATCGGGTATCTATTTTACTTAAGGCCCTAGGTGCTACTTTTGGCTTGGTCATTATATTTTCTACTGATCCAATTGCAATCCTTCTCTTATACTTCACAAAACAATATGCATACATAAAATGACCACTGAAATCATAAATGTTGGGGAGGGTTGTTTTTTTTTAGTTTATATCTGATGGTACTACACAATCATAATGCTTTTCATTAAAGAAAAAAAAAGCTGCAGGTCTTCACTTACAGTACCATGCACTATGAGTAGCTAAGGCATTCATTTGGCACTAGAGAGAAAAATACAGATATAGCTAATTTTACTTTATCATTTTTAACATTGATAGGTGTGTGCACCCTTTGCTTGAATTTCTGTGATGCTTAAAAGATAATCACAGAATACTTTCAGTCTGACAGTTAAAATGCTGCCATTTAAACAGAACAGAAA
The DNA here is from genome assembly GCA_003697995.1 of Taxidea taxus jeffersonii. Classification (NCBI taxonomy): domain Eukaryota; kingdom Metazoa; phylum Chordata; class Mammalia; order Carnivora; family Mustelidae; genus Taxidea; species Taxidea taxus. The sequence goes on from ML101851.1 coordinate 78,724, forward strand.
AAACACAGAGACCTCTGCATAGCCTATCAGAATCCGTGACATTTTGTGGTTGAAAAACTTGCAGCTCTCACAGAAACACCTTTCAGAAGAGCATTGCAAATCATTCTTATCATCAAAATCATTTAATTTCCTATACCACACTAGCGATTTTCCTACTAGTTATAAGGGACAAAGTAAAGAAAGTGAAAAAAAAAAATCACAACTATCCTGGGTTCCTTTTCATCTGTCACAAACACCTTATTGGGGGGGCACACAAACAATGCCCTCTGGAAAAGCAGCTTCCAAATTTTAAGAGACCACACAGGAGGAAAGGGAGAAAGAAACAAAAACAGAATGTGTAACTATATTATAACAATTTGTTTCATAAGAAAACACAGCATTCATAATTTCTACATGTCTGTGAACTGAGTCAAATGCAGACTGCTGCAGTTTTGAGAAATTATATTAAAACAGAGACTTCAAAGAATTTTAGAATTTAAGCCTAAAGGCAAGTAGTCCATCAATATTCTCTGAAAATTGCTTTAAGATTATTACTACTTTGTATATACCACTCAGCATAATGCAACAATTTCAATGGATTGAAATTTATAAATGTGTAACTATTATCAAATTAGCACATTTTATTCAGATTAAGCTGCAGCTATATTTTTTGAAATCCTCCTGATGTTATAATGTGTTGTATCACTCCACATAAATATTGGAAGAGCGAAAACTACCTACAGCAGTTTGGCACGTGCAGAACACCTAGGTATCCCATTACTCTTAATGGTCCTTTTTAGTTGTTTTTCTTCATGAGATCCTCAAAACTGCTGCACGGATAACACGCTGACACAGGCTTAACAGAAATACTTTTGTAGGCAGTTTTTTAAAACATTATCAACTCCAAATCATAAATGTCCCTTGTAACATAAACAAAATATTTTATACTCATTCCTTAAAAAAAAAAATACAAATGTCGAATCATTATGTTGTATACCTGAAACTAATATAATGTATCTCAATTATACTTCAATAAGAAAAAGACACAAACGAAGAAAAAAAGAAAAAGTTAAGTGACCAATATTCAGATACCTTATAGTTACACCTAAACAATGTGGCTTTGTTTAAAGTGTATTTGAAATCAATAACCGTTATGAGGCAGAAAGACCAAATACAGAACTAAGGAAGGATGGGTAGGTAGGGAGGAAGGGTAGTGGAAAGAAAAGGAGAATTTATGAACACATAATTCTATTGTCTGTGATTAAAGTCCTTTACTTTTTAGCACCACATTAAACGATTTTACATATCCAGTCACTTAATGAAATCCAACAAACTCCTCAAGAGTTCTGGGGATCTGGTCTTGGTAGTTAATGTCATTAGCCCGAACTGCTCGGGCAGCCAGGCACTTGAGACTCATCTTCATTTGAGTTTTAAGTAGTATTTCAGATACCCCAGTGGTACTTTTGTCTAGCGGAGTCTTATTCTGTTTATTTGTCATGTCAGTGTGAGCGCCAGCTTCAACCAGGCTAATGATGATAGAGTGCAAGGTTAAAAAATCACTGATGGGCCTGTTGTACTGAACGATAATGTGGAGGGCACTGTTCCCCTCATTGTCTACAGCATTCACCTCAGCACCACAGTCCAGCAGCAGCTTTGTGACGAGTGCATTTGGAAAGCTGCAGACATCATTGGTGTGGAAATCATCAACTGGGGTATTCGAGTTGACAGCTAGATGCAACAAGGTGAAACCTTCCCGAGTTCTGGGATCAAGGTGAATCAGGTTGTAGATCTGCTTATTAATTTTGCACTGATCTTCTTCACTGCACTGTGTTTTAGTGGAGATGCACACTAAATACAGAAAAGTATAGAGATTACATTCATAATTGTCCATAGCATTGTGGACATCAGCATCTGGAATATTTTTTACTCTGTTCATACTCTGTTCTATTTCCAAAACACTGCATCTCAAAACACATTCTATGTCTGGGGCCTTCACAGTTTCATTCAAATGTATCATCTGTGAAAAAACTTGAGCAAATCGAAGAAGATCCTTGTGGGTATTCCTGTTCCCTTTCTGTCTCAGATGCAGGGCATGCAGCCACAACTTGATACACTGTTCGAATTCCATATTATCCGCATAAACAGCTCCCCTGTAAATGATGGGATGGGAAACATCAATATTGTCAGCACCTAAAATCCGTTCCCGAACTATAAGGCCTTCCATATGAAGAGCATCTCTGTCTTGCCGAATGGATTCCAGTTCCTGAGGATTTCTACATTCAGTTCTATTCCCATAAGCATGGATTGGTGGGAGAACCTCTTTCTCCAGAATGTTATCACCATCTTGAAACCTCTCCAGCATGGCTAAATATAAATAGTGGTACGTCTTCATGATGTCATAGTTCTCGCGGTCATTTGCAAAGGAGGCACCCAAGAGTTCCAAAGCTTCAATCCGACTTCTTCGGTCACAATCAGCATGAGAGAGCAAGAGTTCGACGACATCAGCTTTACAGCTTTCGGCAGCTACTTTTAAGGGTGTCATCCCGTGGCCGTTCACTACTATAGCAGCACGCCATTTTATCAGCTCCTTCACGATATCTATGTGCCCAGCTTCAGCTGCGAAGTGCAGCGCTGTGGCTCCACAATGTGCTTTAGCATTGGGATCAGCACGCTGTTCTAAAAGGTACCTGACCACGTCCGTGTGTCCCTTATATGCTGCAATCATCAGGCAGGTGTTGTCGTACTTGTTGGCGATACTGATGTTGGCATTATTTTCAACCAAGTATTTCACAATGTCCAGTCTGCCATCAAAGCACGCTGCCCGCAGCGGGGTCGAGTTAGTCACTGTGGTGTGGTTCACGTTGGCTCCATGGCTGACTAGAAGTTTAACAACTTCAAAATGTCCGGCTCCTGCTGCACACCAAAGGGCGGTGGCACCGTCAATGACATACCTATTCGTGAAAAGAGCAAACGGTCAGAAAACAGAGGCCACACGCCCTAACATGAGTGTAAAGAATGGATTCGTTTGCACTGACCCAAACCTCAATCTGCACAACATAAATACACTAGTTTGGGTGAAAACAAAATCAGGTAACTTAAATAAAGCACTCCGCGCTTGGGTGAAAACAAAATCAGGTAACTTTAAGTAAAGCACTCCACACTGTACTTCTACCTAGTAGAAGCTCAACAAACCTTAGCTATTACTGTTATGGCTAAAGTATATAATTCTAAAAAAGAAAAAAAAAATCACAAACTTTCTACTAGCAAAAATAAATACATTGCAGAAAACACAGAAGAAATGCAAGGAGGTTCATAACTTCTTTACCACCAAGCTCATGCACTGGCTCTTAAGGAAAAACATGTTCCTCCTTCCCAGTATCCCCCAGGTACCATAGTTTCTCTCAATAGGTCAGTAAGAAAGCTACCCCAGTCCCTACAGTAACACAGTGTTAGAAACTGCTTTAGGCAAAAAAGTATTTATGCAGATAATTGCCCCCTAAGATTATCTAAGCTAAACAAATATACTTCCACTACAGCAAACAGAATGCAAAAAAATCCCTGCTCCATATAATACAGAACAATCACATAAACATGGTGCTGAGCAAAAGAAGTCAACCGAACACAGTACATACTATATTACTACATTTATACACCTATCTGTGGTGTTGAAGTAAGAGCACTATTTATTTTAAGGGGAGCAGATAGTGGGAGGAAGCACAAAGGAACTTTAGTAAACAAATACATTCACTTTGTGAAACTTGTAAATGCTTTCAATTAGTGCATTTTTCTCCATCCATTCTACTCCAATTTAAAGGTCTTAAAAATACATATATATACATTTGTGTGTGTGTGTGTTAGGGGTTTACGTACGTTCCCCAACTAAACCACTAGGGGAAATGCTAACAGCAAGAAACAATCAGCGCTTTCCTAAAACCAGTGGGCCTCTTCCCCGACATTCGGCCCATGTCTGCACTTTGTGGCTTCACAGTCACCACTTATTGTCTGATATGTGCTAGTTTCTTGTAATAGAATTAGTTGCTAGGAGGCCAATCTTTCCCATCTTTCTACCTTCCATTTTTCCCCAACCTCAATTTTTCAACTGTTTATCCTGTTACTGACCATCAGACCTAAAAAGTAGACTTTGTCACACATACTTGGATCTACTGTACTTGAACCACAAAATAAGTATACTTGCAGGGCGCCGGGGTGGCTCAGTGGGTTAAAGCCTCTGCCTTCGGCTCAGGTCATGATCTCAGGGTCCTGGTATCGAGCCCCGCATCAGGCTCTCTGCTCAGCGGAGAGCCTGCTTCCTCCTCTCTCTCTCTCTGCCTGCCTCTCTGCCTACTTGTGATCTCTGTCTGTCAAATAAATAAATAAAATATTTAAAAATAAAAAAAATAATTAAAAAAATAAGTATACTTGCAAGTGTTAAGGGAAAAGGTCAATCAAAAGCAGTATTTACTAGCACTATTAAGTATTTATACCAAAAACCTCACTGCTGAGCTTCTCACTATACAACCTAATGTCTTAACACAGGTCAAACTATATCACCCATCAAGTGAAAGAGTAAATTGAGTTTTACATAGTTTGGGTTCATGTATATAATATAAATATCATATCAGTTTAACCCCAACTAACAACACCTCCCAAACACCACTTGTCTGTTGTTTCTGCTGAAAACAAAAGACTACTTTATAAGAATTCAAGCAGTTAATTCTTCAATTTCAAATAATGACACCAAATGACCACAAAAGCCTACTCACTAACAAGTACCTATGGAGGGAGTTACCTAGGGGAGAGGGTGCAGGACTAACTAGGAAGAGTCTTAAAGCTATTGGAAATGTCCTAAATCTTGATCTGGGTAGTGCCTACATGGGTGGATATTTAGGGAAATTTCTCATCAAACTTCACACTATGCATAGTAATTAGGGAAGTAGCATAGATCTATATGAAAAGCAAAACCATGAGAGTTTCTTAAAAAAAAAAAAAGTAGACCTTGGAGTTAATGACTATTTCTTTTTTTTTTTTTAAGATTTTATTTATTTATTTGACAGAGAGAGATCACAAGTAGGCAGAGAGGCAGGCAGAGAGAGAGGGAGGGAAGCAGGCTCCCTGCTGAGCAGAGATCCTGATGCGGGACTCGATCCCAGGACCCTGAGATCATGACCTGAGCCGAAGGCAGTGGCTTAACCCACTGAGCCACCCAGGCGCCCCTTAATGACTTAATGACTATTTCTTAAATGGAATGCAAAAAAAGCACTAATCATAGAAAAAAATGGTTTCCTGGCCTTCGTTAAAATTAAGAGCTTCAATTCATCAAAAGATATTAAGGAAGCAAATATGCAATCCACTTACTGGGAGAAAACATTTACATTAAATGTATTTGACAAATCAGTAAGAAAAAGGCAAACAACCCAACCAAAAAAATGGGTAAAAGAGACTAATAAACAGGTATATTTCACAAAAGAAGATATTCAAGTGACCATAAACATATGAAAAGATGTTCAAGATAACTACTGGAAAGGGAAATGCAAATTAAAATCAGGTGCGCCTGGGTGGCTCAGTGGGTTAAGCCTCTGCTGCTCGGGTCATGATCTCAGGGTCCTGGGATTGAGCCCCACATCAGGCTCTCTGCTCAGTGGGGAGCCTGCTTCCCCCGCCCCCTCTCTGCCTGCCTCTCTGCCTACTTGTGATCTCTGTCAAATAAATAAATAAATAAATCTTAAAAAAAAAAATCATGAGTTACCAATACACAAGCACCAGAATAACTAAAATTAGTAAGACTGACATGACAATACTAAGTGCTGGCCAGAATGTGAAGCAACTCAAACTCTCACTGCTGGTAGGAATGTAATTTGTTTGAACCACTTTCGGGAAAACTGTTTAGCAGTAACTATTAAAGTTAAACATACACCAACTCCATGACCCAGCAATTCCACTCTCTGGCATATACCGACAAGAAGTGAACACAAACACCCACCAGTGAAGATGTACACATAAAAACGTCCATAGCAGCTTTTTTCCTATAACAGTAAAACACTGGAAACAACTAAATACCTGTGTACAGGATAAATAAGTTGCCCTATATTCATACAATGGATTACCACAAAGCATAAAAAAAACTATTGATATACGCAACTGCACAGATGAATCTCACAACGTGGTAAGCAAAAAAAAAAAAAAAAAAAAAAAAGGCCAGAAAGAAAAGAGCATATTGTATGATTCCCTTTATAGAAGTTCAAGTATAGGCAAATCTAATCTATGGTGATAGAAGTCAGAATAATCATTACTTCTGGGAAGGGAAAGGAGAGGAACTGACTGAAGAGAACAAGAGAAACTCTTGAGTGATAAAAACTTTCTGGATATTGATCTAGAAGGTGTTTACATGGCTAAACATATTAAAATTTTATCACATCATACACCTAAAATGTATGCACTTTACTAGATGTTACACCTTAAATAAAAAGTTATAATTAAAAACAAAAATGAGACACAATTAAAGACTAACAGTTTAAAGGAACACAAATAGCTAATAAGTATCTTCAGCGTCCCAAGCCCTCATTGTATTAAGTGCTCAATATGCAATATATCTCATTTCATCCTCATAATAACCTCCTCCCCAAAACCCTGAGATTAACATTATTACTATGCTCATTTTACAGATACATAACTAAAAGTACTCTAGTACATAGTACTCTATGTATTAAGGAAACATAATACATGTCATTGTTCAGTTTCAATATAAAAGGCATTTTTTCCAAAAAATAAAAAGCATTTCTTCAAACTAATTAACAGTAATCTATCAAAAATAAACAGTTAATATGTAGTTACACTTACATGGTTAAATGTTCCCATGCACTTTAAAAATATGAAATTATTATATACATGAACCCAAACTATGTAAAACTCAAAAATGTTACATTAAAATAGGAATTCACATATATTATTTTTAACTCTCACAATGACCATAAAAGATAAATATGACCCCATTTTAAAGATGAAAAAAAGAGCAAAAAGTGATTAAAATATTTTTCTCACCTCAAATGTCCCAGAATTAATGATGTAGGAGTAAAAATTAAATTTTATATATATATATATTTCACTTGGTTTTTGTAAGTTTAATATTTTTTGTGGTGTAGCCTAATGGTTTCCATTTTTCCATGGAGTGATGTAACAGAAGCCTCAAGGAAGTTTCAATTATCTATTTTTATTGAGGCAATTAAAATTTTTAAATAGTTTAGGATAAAAATATTCACTGCAGAATGTATTAGAAAAAGACTAGTCCTTCAGAAACATTAGCCTGAGCAAATTTTGAATTTCTATATCTAAACAAAAACTTTAAACAGATTAAAGGGAATCATAAGCCTAAAATCTATGACAGTCCTTTGTCCACAGACTTCAGCTGAAATAATGAGCACAGACTTCCTCAAAACAACATACCACATTTATAACAGAAAATAAAAATATGGTAAAATTAATGCAATATGTACTTAGTCCCTAAGGGAAAAGTACTATACAACAAAGCTCTTTCTAGACTCACTCCAAAATTGCAACGCAAACTCTCTATAATGTATTTCATTTTAAAAAAATCAAGAAACTAGGGAGTGCCTGGGTGGCTCAGTCAGTTAAGCATCTGACTTTTTTTTTTTT